>CAJVPK010000959.1:0-17953 GCA_910592015.1 Diversispora eburnea | reverse complement strand
TAGAACTAATTCAAATGAATTTGAACAATATTTACAAATGAAAGAGTTATTAATGCATGAAAAAAGTGATCCCTTAAAGCAAATTGTAATTCATATCCTAATTTATTAAAATTGGCCCAAAAATATTTAATCAATTCCTGCAACATCTGTACCATTCGAAAGATTATTTTCAGATTCTGGAATTCATGTAACTTCTCTTAGAAATAGGTTAAATCCACATTTAGTTAATCAAGTTCTTTTTATTAAACGAAATAATATATATGTAGAAATGTTTCCTTAATAATCATAATTTTTAATATTAATTTATCAATTCTAAATATTAATTTTGATTTAATATTAATTATATTAATAAATCAAAATTATTTTAAATAAAAATATTATCAAATAATTTAATATGAAAATTTTAAATTTGTATTGTATTATTACATAATAAACTTTGTTATTACTAATTAATACCAAAATTGAGTGTTAAATAAATATTTTATTTAAAAGAAACAAATATTTATTTCATCAAGAAATTTTATTAGGCAAAAATTTATACAAATTTCAACACTTGCACAAGATTTTTGTATGTTTTTTTTATTTTTTGACTTCACTCACGAGTTGTGAGGCACAGAGAGATTTTTACTAAGGTATTTCTAAGATAGATAGATTGGTATTGTTCTTAGCTACAAAATGATATGTATTTCATTCCTGTAGCTTCGATATTCGTGGCGATCGCTTGGTTTAAAGAAAAACAATTGTAAAAAAAAACTGTGCAAAAATTTGCAAATAATCATCAAATATTTGTGAATAATCATTGAATAATCGTAAATAATTGTTGAATAATCATAAATAATTATTGAATGATCATTGAATAATCATTGAATAATTGTCAAATAATCATTGAATAATCATCAAATAATCATTGAATAATCATGAATAATCATTGAATAATTGTGAATAATTGTCAAATAATTGCAAATAATTGTCAAATAATCATCAAATAATTGCCAAATAATCATTGAATAATTGCTGAATAATCATGAATAATTAACAATTATTTGTGATTATTTGTTGATTATTCATGACAATTAATTGAGTCTAAATATTAAGATGATTCCTAACCCTATATGGAAGGACAGGATTTTTCTCACATGATTCTTTTAAGATTCAAAAAGGTAAAAAAAATTTATATTTATTTTTAATTTTATATTTTTTAATTTATTTATTTTCTAATTTGATTATTTTTTAATTTTATTTCTTTTATGATAACATTTTATTTTTAATTTATAAAGGATTGTTATAGAACCAACATAAAAATTGTTATGCTGGTTATTTAGATTTTGAAAATGAGATGGACAAATATCAAGAATTTGCATTGTAATGTAAACACAAAATAGAGTCAATAACAATGGAAAATAATTCCAAACCTGATTGCATATTACCTAATAGACAAAAACACAACCTTGCAACACAAGTGCATCAATTTATTTGGCACTCAATAATACATAACTTTTCATTTCCCATATCTTACTACAGAATTAATAATATAACAGTGCATAATTTAAATACTTTAATTTTTGAACTAGCAGCAACATTAGGATGTATAGGGATATATACATTAGGTTCATTTTGTGATGAAACAGATTCCATATAAAAAGTTTGATTGGTATGCATCAAAATGGACTCTTAGAGATATTGTGGAGATTAATTTCAATAAAGATAAGAAATCTTTTCATGTAGCAAAAATTTTAAGAATCAATTTTGAGAAAACAAAATTTATTGTAATTCCACTTGACAATAATAATAATTCTGAACCAATTAACATTGAAAGAATATTTATTCAATGCCACCAGAATTAGAATGGAAGATTAATGACATGTGTGAGTTTAAAAATCCAAATGATAATCGATGGTATTTGGGAAAGATTATCAATCAAGATTTAATAGAATTAGTTATAGAAATTCCTGAGCTTATGCAACAATGGAAAGTTATAATTCAACATTGCAATGGTTTTCTTCAGCCATTATACAATATTCAAGAACTTTTAGCAAATCACAAAACAATTAATCCTATAACTGGTGAGAATTGGTTTTTTATTTGTAACTCAACACATGTATTTAAAAAACTTAGAAACGATTTGGCAAAAAGTCACATTGGTGAAAAAATACTCAAGAAATAATGTTTAATGGAAAAGAAATTAGTTGGTGACATATTAAAGGTGTATATGAACATACAATATAACATATGACAGCAAAAGCAACAAAACTTACCAAACGACATATATGGCTTACATCATGAAGTAAAATGTGAGTTGATCTTGCAGAACATATTTTATCAAAAGAAGTAGAAGATGCATTAGAATTCATTGAAGAATTAAAAGAAATTTCTGAAAGAACAAATACTTTCAAAAAGCAAAAAATTAATTTGAATTTTTTGAATTTTTTTTTTAAGGATTTCATAAAATATTCACAAAAATATAGACAAATAATGCATAGCAAAATTAATTTCTGGTCATTAGATGGTGAACGTCTTCATACCTTAAAAGAAATTAGTAATTGGTTTATATATGGTTATAAGCAGAAATCAGGACCGAAGGCATGAATCTCATCACAGTGCTAATTTTACTTAATTTTGTCTATTGATGGTTTTATTGGATAAACGCATTTTCTCAAGATATGCTCGAAGGACTTTTTGGTACAATCCGTGAACTTGGTGGAGATTCTTCTACACACACGCTTAAGTCTTATGGATATTCTTTAAACAAATATCAATTATTCATCATTATTTTCTAGAGAGGAGAAAAGTATTAATTATGGAAGTGCTAATTGCATTGGAACTGGAATTACCACTTTAGCAAGAAGGTATATAATTAAAAATTTATTATTGTTTTATTTATAATAATGAACATATGATATTTTAATTGTGCTGCGGTTATTAATTTAATTGTGTCAATTGAATTAATTATATCACGGCTATATAATTAATTTAATTGTTATGATTATAATTGATTTAATTGTGTCGCAGTATATAATTAATTTATAATTGATTTAATTGTGTCGTGACCATATAATTAATTTAATTGTTATGATTATATTGTGTCGCGGTATATAATTAATTTATAATTGATTTAATTGTGTCGTGGCTATATAATTAATTTAATTGTGTCACAGCTATATAATTGATTTAATTGTGTCGTGGCTATATAATTAATTATTATATTAATCCTTGTTTTTTGAAATATTTTATTTATTTATATTAGTGACCATTGAAAAAATAAAAAAAATTTTTAGATAAAGAAGATAAATGTTTTTATCAAAAACATCATACAAGATTGGCCTTTCTCCCGTAATATCTTTGAAGACCTATCAGAAAATCTAATTATAGGAAGAATTGATATTCCATTAAACTTATATAATGAAAATTTAATTCTAAAAACTTTAAAGTTTTGTAACTTCAAAAAGAAAGGTGTAATCTTATAGAAACTATTCTTTATCAGGATTCCATCAATGAATTATTGGAAAAGTGGAAAGATATAATTAAAAAAAATGGCTTGTGAGGCAGTTCGGAAGAGAATAGGAGTTCAATTGTTAACAAAATGGAGCTCTCTCCTTGAAATTTGTATAAACAATTATCAATGTTCTGGAATTTAGTATGAGGATTTTCTTGCAACAACTAATTTAAATGGTTCTTCAACCCAAAGAGATGTTGCATATTTGCTTTTACAAAAAGTAATCAAGTATACATTTAGTAAAAATACAATGCAAAATAATTTAAACAATTATCTTTCTGTGGATTCCCATTTTATTCCAAATGAAACAATTAATTTAGAGCCAGCTGAGGCATCAAAATTCTCTTATATCATTGGATGGGTCATTTATAAGCTAATCAAAAGTGAAAATATAATGAAATCACATCCTAAATTTGAAGCTATGTGTGCTCATCTTAATGTTCTAAGCTCAGAACAGGTAGTATATGAACAAGATGTATGATCTCAGATAACAAATGTGATACCTGGTCAAGATTTCTTAGATATTAAGTATAAATTGGAATCACTAGTATTATTATTATTTGAGAAACATAAGAAACTTGGTCCCAATATTCTTTTATATATCATAATAATTTATTATGTAATTTATTTTTGTGGGAATCTTTTATTACATTTCTGATCAAATACTCTATACACATAACCCCAGAAACACTGAAAAACATGAATTAACTGAAGAAACCAAGAAATTTCTCGATGAGCGAATTATTTCTATCTATATGAGGAGTAGACAAAAATCCTGGAGAAGGTTTAATGAACTTACTCCTGAAAAAGGAACTTGAAGTCTTCGAGAGAATCTTAAAGCTATGAAAAATGATATTAAAAAAAATCGAAAACAAACCAGCATTAATAAAAAAATCCAATATTCCAAAGGATCCTATGCTTGGATTGGAGCAAATTCGAATTTGGGCACATTTAGAAAATGTTGAGAATGAATTCTCTAAAATATTTTTAATGAATGAATTAAAATGGTTACTTTGGGCCTTTGGAGATAATTCAAAAAACAAAAAAAAAGAAAGACTCAATACCTTTAATTTTGGATCATTTAAAAAAGGGAACACCTTTTTCTGAGGAAACCTTAGATAAAGACCATATTTTTGTATATTAAAATACCCAAAAGAAAAAAAAAAGTATTTTAAATTTCCACCATGTTAATTTCAATTTAATAAAGTTAATTTGATTTAATAAATTTATAAATAAAAATAAAATATGTAGCTCAATATTGGACCAATTTAAATAAAAACACTTCGCCTATATAGAATTAGCATAAAAGACCTTTACTTTTGAGATCGGCTGTTTAAAAATAAGTGTACGGCATTTTGTTCGCAAAAAAAAATATTTTCTATAATATTAGTTTATTGTGTGTCAGATATGTTAAATTCAAATCTAATACAATTGTGTAACCATAAGTATCCCTAGATAATACTATAATTTCAGATAATTATAGGTTAAAACATAAACAACAGAAAGCTATCAGACGAGCACGAGCAGATGCAAGTAACCATCAACATGAATGAGAGTAGCAACGTAAGCAACATGAAATTCAACGTGATAAAAAAAACGAAAAATTTGTATTGATGCATCTTGTTCTATCGATCATCCAAAAACCAGTACTTAACACCATTAAAGCATGATAATCAAAACAAATACCTAGAAGTTATAAATCAATTTACAAAATATTATGCCATTTGATCTAGATGTACACAAGTACGGTTCGTTCTGGTCCCGCGCAGCTTCACATGCTGCGCAGCTAACCTTATTGTCCTATCGGTAATCATTCCTTTCATAATTGCCTTTTTTCTTTCTTTCAACTTGTGCGTCTTATTTATCTATAATAGGAAGAATAGCTTGTGAACCCATTATATGAAAAGACTTTACAAATTTGAACAGCATACCTCTTAATAAAATACATTATTAAGTACATTTGAATCCTAAGTTTCAAACTTTACCTGTTTATACGATTTAATGACTTCTAAAATTAGAAATATGTTTGTTTCATCATATCAATACTTCATTGAACTTATAACTTCATTGTTCGGTCACATAAGGCCTTGTGTAACCATGTCCATCTCGCATAATCTCATTTCGGAGTCTTTAAATATAAAGCAGCAGCATCTTAATTTATTATTATATATTTAACGAATAGAGTTTTTTACTATCTTATCAGAATTCAATGCTTAAGTTATTTTTCCACTTTAATTATTGTAAGCGTGAATAAATTATTCAACTTTTATGTAATTCTTTGTGAAGTAAAATTTATTGTTCACTTTTAACGAATCTAGGCTATTTAATCCATTATTATGGTATAGCATTGCTACTATTATAATGTCCATGATTACACATTTTCGGCTGATTGTAACTTTGAAATGATTTTTCGTCACCTTTTTTGGTTATAATCTCATAGATTTCACCTTTTTCAGCTGAATTTATGTAAATTATATTTTTCTGTTTACGTGACATTTCGTCTAGAAGAATAAAGTTTATATATAAATGTAAGACAAGTATCTCATATATGCTCGTATGACGTTCTACATTCTAGAATTCTATTATTTGATTCTTTGTACATCGTTGTGAATTTTTGTATAATACGTATCTTTAAATGTTGATTCGGATTAAAACAAAAGAAAGAATATACTATCGAAATAATTAATATTTATTCGAAAAAAGCACTTATTCGACAAATCAAAGCGTAAATTAAATAAATGACCGATGTGCAAATATTGTGAAATCATATTTTTATAGAAAATATAAGGTATTAAATTTAATATAACATTTATTTATTAATTTTTCTATCTATTTATCGTTCTTTTGACAATATCATAAATCTTAAAGCCATTAGAATTTATATTCGAGTTAAAACTTCAATAAAAATAACTGAGTGTGATTTAACAGCAATGAGTGTGAAATCAGCTGAAAGTGGCGTTAGTGGTCAAAAGAAAATTCTTGGTTACGAATATGAGATCGGAACAATAAAAGATGAAAAGAAAGAATTCCAGTGTTTTTCAGCTGAAGGTGGTTGTAAACGGAAAATTCTCGGTTATGAATATGAGTTTGGAGGAGACTGTGACGGACAGAATAGTCTTGGTGAATGTTATCGATATGGGATTGGAACCACAAAAGATGAAGAGAGAGCATTTCATTGGTACTTGAAATCAGCTGAAGGAGGAAATATTATAGGACAATATAATCTTGGTTATTGTTATCAACAAGGTATTGGAACAACAATAGATAAAGAGAAAGCATTTCAGTGGTACTTGAAATCGGCTCAAGGGGGAAATATTGCCGGACAATATAATCTCGGTCGTTGTTATCGACATGGAATCGGAACAACAAAAGATGAAGAGAAAGCATTTCAGTGGTACTTGAAGTCAGCTGAAGGAAGATATAATAAAGGACAATATAATCTTGGTTATTGTTATCAGCATGGAATTGGAACTAGAAAAGAAGAAGAGAAAGCATTTCATTGGTACTTGAAATCAGCTGAAGGGGGAAATGAATACGGACAGAATAATCTTGGTTACTATTATGAAAATGGGATTGGCACAACAAAAGATGAAAAGAAAGCATTTCAGTGGTACTTAAAATCTGCTGAAGGTGGTAATATTGACGGACAGAATAATCTTGGCGATTGTTATCGATATGGGATTGGAACAACAAATGATGAAGAGAAAGCATTTTATTGGTACTTGCGATCAGCTGAAGGTGGAAATATTACAGGACAGAATAATCTTGGTTGTTGTTATCGACGTGGGATTGGAACATCAAAAGATGAAGAGAAAGCATTTTATTGGTACTTGAAATCAGCTGAAGGGGGAAATATTAAAGGACAGAACAATCTTGGTTATTGTTATCGACGTGGGATTGGAACATCAAATGATGAAGAGAAAGCATTTCAGTGGTACTTGAAATCAGCTGAAGGAGGAAATAATATAGGACAATATAATCTTGGTTATTGCTATCAGCAAGGAATTGGAACAACAAAAGATACAGAGAAAGCATTTCAATGGTACTTAAAATCAGCTCAAGGTGGAAATATTGCAGGACAATATAATCTTGGATGTTGTTATCGACATGGGATTGGAATAACAAACGACAAAGAGGAAGCATTTCAGTGGTATTTGAAATCAGCTGAAGGGGGAAACATTACTGGACAATATAATATTGGTCGTTGTTATCGACATGGGATTGGAATAACAAAAGATGAAGAGAAAGCATTTCAGTGGTACTTGAAATCAGCTGAAGGAGGATATCATAAAGGACAGTATAATCTTGGTTACTATTATGAAAATGGGATTGGAACAACAAAAGATGAAGAGAAAGCATTTCATTGGTACTTGAAATCAGCTGAAGGTGGTTATAGTGATGGACAAATTAATGTTGGAGATTGTTATTATTATGGGATTGGAATCACAAAAGATGAAGGAAAAGCATTTCAGTGGTACTTGAGATCGGCTAAAGAAGGAAATATTATTGGACAGAATAATCTTGTATATTGTTATAAAAATGGAATCGGAACAACAAAAGATGAAGAGAAAGCAATCCAGTGGTTCATGAAATTAAATGATGGGGGAAATAATAGCAGTTTGGATAGTATATATAAAGCAAATGTAGATATGAGAAAGTTTGGAGAAAGACAAATAGAAACTAGTGTTACTGCTGATAGAAATTATTTCAACTGCATTCAGTTCACGAAGCCCAAAATCACCATAAATGAGTCGAATAATAGGAATAAATCATTTAATTCAAATATCTCAAATTCAAATTTCCTTTCCATAGAATCAAATGTATATTTTGGAACTTCAGCTGCTTCACATGCTAAAGTTAAAAAGCTAATTAAATTACTTTTAGACAAAAAAAATGAAATTGATAAAGTATTTGAATCACAACCTGCTTATTTTATAGGACTTGATTTCCATGAAAGTTCCTCTATGCCACATATTTCATGTTGGACTACTGAACCACTTGATATAATAATTCTAGAAAATCTTGAGGAACTATTTAATGATGAGTTTGAAACTATGAGTTATGTGCTAACTCCTACAAACGATGAAGACATAAATGGAGAAATAAATGAAAGTGAATATTTAGCTAGTGATGACAACAGTAATGACAACAACAACGATAATAATAATAATAATTATAACAACAATAACAATAATAACATTAATAATTACAACAGCAATAATTATAATAATTATAGTAATGATAACAACAATAATGGTTACGGTAATAACAATAATAATTACAATAACAATAACAATAACAACAATATTAATAACGACAATAATAATAAAAATGATATTGATGATGATAACATTAATCACATTTTAGTCTCATCTGAAGTAACCGCTAATGCAGCAGACTTATCAGATGTCTTTCAAGATTTTAATATTTCAGCTTATCTCCATGCGAAGGTTGATCCTCTTCATAATAAAAGAAATAATTTAAAATTTTCTATTAATATAAATGATTGCAGAATGGGTCCAATGCTTAGTGATAAATGGCCATCACTTCGTAAACTAGGTTCTGGTTATTTTCTTGATTCTGTTGAAATTTGGGTCACTCCAATTAAAGACGAATCAATGCCTAACAAGTCCTTATACAAAGTAAAAAATGGTCCATGGCCACAACAATTTAATAAAGACATTGATATTTCTAAAGTTCATGAATATAAAAATGGCATCAGTGCATCAATAGGTAGAGATCCCGCGTCTATATTAAGCCAATGTATTATGGATGGAAAAGAAATTAAGTCTGCAACAAAGGAATGGGAATTGACAGTTGATGGCAGTGGTAAAACTGGATTGCGCTGGAGATACACATATACTGCTGAAAACCTTTACAAAGATCTTGACCGTAGAAAAAATTTTGCTCCTGGAAAACATTCCTGTCACTGGCTTACCTTAGAATCCATGAGTGGATTTCATATTACTATTACTCAAGTACTATGTTGCAAAATTACTGATGGCTGGCGAAAGTTGAAACCAAATACAAAATCAAACTTTATGAAACTATGTCCCAAGATGTCTCATACTCTTAAAATAACTTTTAATAGTCTTAAAAACTTTAATGAAAATTTCGAAAATTTTATGAAATCCGAAGAATCTCATGAAGATCATATTAATATTATTTTAGAAAAAAATGCCTCTCCCCAAATAGAAGATCCAAAAAAATCATACGTGGGATATATTAACCTTGAGCGCTCGGTCAAAATCTAATTTTTATTCTTCACTACTTTGTTAGTTGCTTTATAAAAAATGCTAACTTATAAAATGAATATATCTTATATAATATTTATTTCTTCATTTCTGTTATTTTATTTATAATATTGAAGACTTGAATAGTTGAATAGTTGATGACACCATTTATTTCTTTTCTTTTTTTTTTCTGATTAATAATTGTAAGTGTGAAATTGCTCATATAATTGATCAAAAAGATATCTTTAATCGAGAACGTTCATAAAATAATTACGAAAGACGGAATTCATTTAATAAAAATTTTTTTTAAATATTTTCATCCAACTTCTAAAAAAATTATCATATTTATATTTTCTTTAGTCTGAAATGGAATGCTCTATAAATATAAATATTAACTTTTTTCATTAGGTAATTTTTTTTGTTAGAAGATAAATTTTCCTCACATCTTGTAATTTAATAAAGGTTTTATTTTTTTTAAAAAAAGAGAATATATGTTGAAATCTGGAAATATAAGATGTGATCATTTAAAGGTTCACAAATTTATTCATGATAAAGTCGGTTACTCATCTTTTTTCTCTAATATAAAAAATCTAATATAATATATATATAACAAAATCAATTTTTTTTTATCAAATTTATTTTGAAAGGTAAATTGGGTAAAATATAATAAAATAAAAACTTTCGATAATTCCTTGAAAGATCAGACAATTTCAAAAAATATGTGTTGGCATATTATCAGGTCAGTTATTCGGCATTTGCTACTGAATAACTACGTCACTACAGGTGTCCTGATATTTGCCAAATATTCGGTACTGAACTATTAACCTATATGTTTAAATATTTAATAAAATGAAAATATATCCTCGAGCTTTTCGTACATTTTAAAATAATGCATTGTTGTCTCAATTAAAGTAGCACAGCAAGTAAGTCATGTTCGCATTTGATTTTTGTATTGGAGAAACGATAGAATAGATCATGGTTATATATTTCAAAGATAATTGATTTAACCTATAGAGAAATAGAATAAACTTGTAAAATTAAAACCAACATTGCGCAGAACCCTGGGTGAATATCTCTTCATTTCAAATTGCGTCCAATACTCCTTCAAGATCTTCGATTACAATATTAAATTCCGCCTTGCCATTTGCTTTGTTGAAAAAAAAAGAGAAGAAAATGCAGGCATTCTGACTGTATCGTAATCATCTCTGTCATCCAAATCTTAGAAGTAACTTACAGTATTTCTTCATAGAAAGTTAATACCTTCGAGCTTTGGTTCGTTCATCGTAGTGTCTGTGCTAAAAAAATCAATAAGTAGAATTCAAGTTAAGATTTTTGTAAATAAGGATTTTAGCCGATCGAACTTGTTTTCTGATTTATTGTAGTTGTATTTTATAAAAAGATGAATTCTACGATTGTAATTATAGATTTGTAAAGATCTTAAGAAAACTAGAAACCGTGCTAAGAATATATATGCCTACATAGAAATCACGATTTAGAAAAAAATGTCTCGATATTATTTTGGTATAACCTTGAAGAACTGAATTAAACACACATGAGATTATTTCACAATGTGAAATGAAAAAAAAAGAAAATTTTGAAATTGAAAGCCAAAACATAGCTTCAGCTCTAAGAAGGTTCTCCATAACAATAATTACCACTAAAAAGGTATTAAAAAAAATAATCATTACAATTGCTTTTACTCTCGCTAGTAAATTGTAAAAGAAATAAATTGCTTATAATTATATTATCTCTATTATTCTCACACACTCCATTTCTCAAAATTTTGTTTTTTTTTATTATCTGTTCCACTACAAATTTATTTTTGACACGTCATCAAGAAAGACCGTCCAAAAGAGAACGAACATTATCAAAATTGAGGTAAAGGGAATCGCTGAATTGCTATAATTGTATGTAACAAATAATTAATGGGTTCCCTCCTAGAAAATCAGTTAATATAAACTGTTTTCTAAATAGGGTGGATTGCTTGAAAAAATAAGATTTAATGTAAAGATTTTAACGAAAAGATGAACAAAACTTTTAGCGATTAGTTAATGATTTTTTGTCATTATTTGATCGCATACTTCAATATTTATATTTTATAAGATTATATTATATCTTTTATTATACTATTGTTTTAAGCATATTCATATACTTCTTATTTGATCCTTAGATCATTTCGTTTCATAAATAATAATAGTAAGAGCTTAGGCGATGAAGATTAGTAATACTAAAAGAACAAAAACCAATGGGCTGATTTCAAGTATCAATGAAATTCTACAACTTCATCTTTTGTGATTCCAATCCCATAGAGATTTCATCCTACAAGACTATTCGTCCATCCCTATCTCCACCTATCAGCTGATTACAATTACCACTGAAATGCTTTCTCTTCATCTTTTGTTGTTCCAATCACATGTTGATAGCAAAGCCCAAGTTTATATTGTCCTCCTTTCTACTGATTTCAAGTGTCACAGAAATTCTTTCTCGTCATCTTTTGTGTTTCCAACCTTATGTCCGTAATAATGACCAAGAATATTTGTTCCTGCAATATTTCCCCCTTCAGCTGATTTCATGTACCACTGTAATGCTTTCTTTTCATCTTTTTTAACTCCAATTCCATTTTGATAACAATAACCAAGATTATACTGTCCATAACTATTTCCACCTTCAGCTGATTTCATGTACCACCGAAATGCTTTATTATAATCTTCTGTGGTTCCAATCCCATAGCGATGACATTCACCAAGACTATTTTGTCCATCCCTATTTCCACCTTCAGCCGATTTCAAGTACCACTGAAATGCTTTCTCTTCATCTTTTGTTGTTCCAATCCCATGATGATAGCAAAGACCAATATTATATTGACCTGCAGAATTTCCTCCCTCAGCTGATTTCAAGTGCCACTGAAATGCTTTTTCCTTATCTTTTGTTATTCCAATTCCATAATAATAACAATAACCAAGATTATTTTGCCCATCACTATTTCCACCTTCAGCTGATTTCAAGTACCACTGAAAAGCTTTCTCTTCATCTTTTATTGTTCCAATTCCATGTTGATAACAAAAACCAAGACTTTTCTGTCCGTTACCATTTCCCCCTTCAGCAGATTTTAAGTACCACCAAAATGCTTTATCTTCATCTTTTGATGTTCCAATCCCATGTCGATAACAATGTGCAAGACCATTCTGTCCTGTAATGTTTCCTCTTTCGGCTGATTTAATGTACCACTGAAATGCTTTCTCTTTATCTTTAGTGGTTCCAATTCCACAATAATAACAATAACCGAGATTATTTTGTCCATCACTATTTCCACCTTCAGCTGATTTCAAGTACCATTGAAATGCCTTCTCTTCATCTTTTTTTGTTCCAATTCCATGTTGGTAACAATAACCAAGACTATTCTGTCCTGTAATATTTCCACCTTCAGCTGATTTCAAGTACCACCAAAATGCTTTCTCTTCATCTTTTGATGTTCCAATTCCATGTCGATAACAATCGCCAAGATTTTTCTGTCCGCTACTATTTCCCCCTTCAGCTGATTTCATGTACCACCGAAATGCTTTCTTTTCATCTTTTATAACTCCAATCCCATTTCTATAACAATGACCAAGATTATTTTGCCCCGTAATATTTCCACCTTCAGCTGATTTCAAGTGCCACTGAAATGCTTTATTTTCATCTTTTGTTATTCCAATCCCATGGTAGTAACATTCACCAAGACTATTCTGTCCATCTCTATCTCCACCTTCAGCTGATTTCAAATACCACTGAAATGCTTTCTCTTCATCTTTTGTTGTTCCAATCCCATGTTGATAACAAAGCCCAAGATTATATTGTCCAATAATATTATCCTTTTCAGCTGATTTCATGTGCCACAGGAATGCTTCCTCTTTATCTATTGTTGTTCCAAACCCAATTCCATAACAATAAGCAAGATTATTTTGTCCATCACTATTTCCACCTTCTGCTGATTTCAAGTACCACTCAAATGCTTTCTCTTCATCTTTTGATGTTCCAATCCCATAGTAATAACATTCACCAAGACTATTCTGTCCCATAATACTTCCACCTTCAGATGATTTCAAGTAACACTGAAATGCTTTCTCGTCATCTTTTTTTGTTCCAATCCCTTGTTGGTAACAACGTCCAAGATTATATTGTCCCGTAATATTTCCACTTTCTGCAGATTTCAAGTACCACTGAAATGCTTTCTCGTCATCTTCTGTTGATCCATTCCCATAGTAATGATAATCTCCAAGTTTATTCTGTCCGTCACTATTTCCACCTTCAGCTGATTTCAAGTACCATTGAAATGCTTTCTTTTCATTTTTTATTGTTCCAATCCCATGTTGATAACAACGTCCAAGATTATATTGACCTCTAATATTTCCCCCTTCGGCTGATTTCAAATACCAATGAAATTCTTTCTCTTCATCTTTTTTTGTTCCGATCCCATGTTGATAACAACGTGCAAGGTTATATTGTCCTCGAATATTTCCTCCTTCAGCTGATTTCAAGTACCACTGAAATGCTTTCTTTTCATCTTTTTTTGTTACAATTCCTCTTTCATAACAATAACCAAGTCTATTCTGTCCGTTACCATTTCCCCCTTCAGCCGATTTCAAGTTCCATTGAAATGCTTTCTCTTCATCTTTTGTTGTTCCAATCCTATGTCGATAACAACGTCCAAGATTATATTGTCCATCACTATTTCCACCTTCAGCTGATTTCAAGTACCACTGAAATGCTTTCTTTTCGTCTTTGTTTGTTCCAATTCCATTTTCATAACGATAACCAAGATTATTCTGTTCTTCACTATCTCCATCTTCAGATGATGATTTCACGGACCGTCGAACTATTGATGTATGTGATAATCAAATAATTTAAAGTTTAATTAGAATGGATAGAGTAATTTATTGCTAATCATATGAATATTATGAATAATATGCTGGTGGGAATAATAATTAATCATTAAAGAGAAAGAGATAATTATATTTTTTTATTGTTAATTATAAATAATGACTTGAGGTGACATTATATCATATTTCATCTTACTTCCTTCGTTAGAGATGTTTTCGAAAATTAAATGTGTTCAACTAAATTATTTCTCCTATATTTAATTTTTTTGTATGTTTTCAATTTATGAATACTTACTAAACGATGAAGATTTTTGATGATCGGTTTTCATAATTGTTTTTTTATTATAAGATTCTTCGAGATGATTTACACAAGATTATTATATAATTTTATCACAATCAGTTGTAAAGCATTCGAAAATAATAATCTTGAAAATAAATAAAAAAAAGTGGTTACTATTCAGAATTGTATTATGATTTTTATTTTTTTTTTAATAAGGGAAAAAACTACCTGTAAAAACGTATTTATTTTTTATTCCTTAAATAAGAATAATCAAGCTGATGAAATTACTAAAAGGAATTATTCGATAAGATTTATTATTCTAAAAAATTCGGGAATATTGTAAGAATAAAAATAATCAAAATAGTTTTTTTTTACATCTGTCTCGGAGGTTAAAATCCAATTGATTGCCAGTTACTAATGACAGATAGCTTAAAAAACTTATTTACTAAGTTTATTATCAGGTAATTAAGATAATTATTTAATACCAAATTTTTCTTTAACCGTGAATATGACGGATAAATATTATATGCTCTCAACTCTAAAAAAGACCAATTAAGGTTAGCATCGAGTTCAGGATAAGAAAAATGAAATAAGAGGATAAGAACGTTTCTTCTTTATTCTTTATTTTTTTTTAAAAAAAAAAATTTTTAATGAAAATGCTCTATCACCAACAGCCCGTCCGTGTTTTCAGTAATTCAATTATTATATTGTATATTATTATTTCTCCAACCATTTTTTTAATTTTTTATAATAACCAGGCCAGATTTAGATATTAATTTCCGAGAAACTCGGTAATGGACTAATGCAAAATGGTAAATAATCCTTATTAAAAAATAAACTAATTTAGTGGTTTGAATGACAAATATCAACCAATGGATGATGGATTAACAACGAACTTAGTGCAAATCAAACGCTCATCAAAGGATCTTCTATATCCTTTTTTGAATTAATTTATTTAGTTTTTTATAAGGATGAAAGTACATATACTTAAAGCGCTCAATTCGCACCACAATGAGAATAAATTTTCATTTTTAAAAAATGCTCGAACTTTCAATTTGATGAGTCATAGCAAAAATGGTCCTTGCAAAAATTTTTCTGTTTTAACTATAACTTTAATCTTGACTAATATCGATAATTATGGCGCGTTTTAAATTTTCCATGTAAATAATTAAAGCAATAGAATTAATCGAATTTAAATTTATGGATTATTTATTCGTTATCTTATTTATTTAATAATTTTTAATTAACTATACATCCTGAAGAAATATACATAAAGATAATGCAATTGATAGGTACATCTTGTTCGAAATCTAAGACAGGTTGATTTAAATAATTATAAAATATTTCTTAAATAAACTCAATAATAAAATAATTTGATTGCTTATTAAAACAATTAGTAGCTTCTACGAACATGAAAACAAATAATGAAAGTAATCAAATATATAAAAATCAATGAGACTAATAGAAACGATGTAAAATTAAAAAAGATAATTCTAAGTAGTTTTATAAACGCAATATTTCTTGAAAACGGTTGTGATTATTTCAAATTAACAACTTATTTTTATACAATTTTTATATTTATTTTTTTTTAACTATTTTATTTGCATTTAATGTTCAAGTCGTTTTTCCAGTGTTATCGTAAGTTGAATGACTTTATAATTTTTTCAATAAAAAAAAAAGTATTTTCTTAAAATGGTAGGAATTCTTTGTTAAAATAAAATTTACTGTGCATTTTACGAATCTTCTAAATAATTATTATTTTGTAATCTCTGCGCTACGGACTTATGAATAAAAAATCGACAAAAATAATTTCAAAATCTTAACCATATGTCGAAACTCTGTACGGAAACATTGATTATAGATCTATTAATAGATGAAAAAAAATGTGATTCATAAAGACAAGCGATATCTGACTTTAATTGACTACATTTATGATTGTTTATCTTGATAGAACTGATTTAAATAATTGATTTTATTTTGACATAATATTAATATTTAAACAATAATCCATTTAGAATATTTATTATAAGATCAGGGTTTCATATTTATTTGATTTTAACTAATAGTATTTAAAAAGGTTGCTTTATTTATTTAGTTTTGTATAAAAATTATAATTATAATCGAGATATATTGTTTTTAGAATGTAATGCAATTAAAACAGTCAAAATAGATTTAATTATTAATCATTTGAATTGATATTCCATTTTAATTTTTAATAAAATATAAAGTGTCAGATTTTTTTTTCTAATAACTTTATCCTGCAAAACATAATCTCAACTAAAATAAAAAAAATAAACAAAAACAACGGAAACGAAACCATCTTCGCTTTTTATTGTGATAATAGAAATAAAAAAAATCTGGAATATAAAGCTCAGCTTCGATTATTTCACAAATTTGATTCGTTTTCCTCGTAATTTTTCACTTTCTGGATCATTTCTTTTTTAGAAGTTTTTTCGCAAGCCTTCATTGTGACAATAATAAACTTTGGTCATAAGTATTTTTCTTACTTCAATAAGTTTAGCAAGGTAAAAAATTATTCACATTATATTCGTTATGTTTATATCATATAAATCAAATGCTAAAACTTTCTTTTCCAAAAGATAATATTGAAGAACCGTCAAATATTCTAATTTACGATATAAATTGTGTAGTACAAAAGTGTTGGTCTAATAAAAGGTTTGTCATTATTAAATTTTTAAGTCATTTCCTCGAAAGTTTTTATTAATGTTAATTAATTATGTTCAAAATTAAAAAAAAAAATTATAATTATAAAATATTAAAGTATGAATGTGTGGGATATAAGTCTGTATAATATATTATCATAGTATAGATTTTACCCTATTGTTATTCCTTTTTCGGTGAAGTCACGGCACAAAATACGTTCACCCAGTTGGTGAGTATTGGTAAGTTCTTAAGTTCAATCACTTGCCAACAATAATCTTTTTTGGGAAGATTTTCGTGACCCGAAATGGGAAAAAAAAGGTCAAGAATTTATATACAACTTCCACCCACACCCACCCAAAGAATAGCGGGTGTTTATATAATTTCTGAAATTTTTAAAAATGGTAAAAAAAAATATTTTTTTTTT
>CAJVPK010000958.1:0-17958 GCA_910592015.1 Diversispora eburnea | reverse complement strand
AATATTTTCTATTTTTCTACTTTAATGACAATAAAATCTAAATTATACATATGTATATGAAAATTGTTTAGATAATCGGAGGATAATAATGGGTTGTCAAATATATGTTTAATAAGAATTATAGATCTGTAGTTGTAGCAAATTCAAAAGTATTTTCTTAACTCTGATTTTTTTTTTTCGAAAATTCTAATATAAATAATATCGAGAATGCGTGGATTTGCGCTTAATAAACTTTTTTCCCTAAACATTTATCGAAAAGTAAGATATCAATTATATTTATCCCTCTCTTTTCTTTGTTATTTTTTTTTTAAAAAAAAAATGACTATGAAAGATCCAATTCCACCACTCCGTTATATGATTGCCTGTGTATCGTGAATTTAACTGCTTTGGCGCAAAGAAATATGAGTGCCGAAGTATTTGCTTCTGCATTTTACCAATATCAAAATGTACTCAGGTTTAAACAAAAGTTGTTTCATTTTGAAATTTTAATGACTGAGTGAACGAATGGATGGATGAAAGAGCGAAAAAATGATTTAGATTTCAGGTAATTTCGTAGAAAATACTAACAAATTTTATTCAATTTATGCGCGAAATCACAAAAAAATCAAATTAAAACTCGATTAATAAGTTAGTTCAGTCAACCCCAATACAATGAAGTAACCGTCCAGCACCCTAGCTTCGTTATAGTAAGATAACGAAGAATTCAGAAATTTTGATTGGTTGATTCGTTGTATCGAGGGTATTTTTGTTATACTCGGACCAAAATTCAAAATTCGTTATATCGAGACTTCGATATAATGAGGGTTGACCGATCCATTATATTTATAAATAATATACACGCGCACATAATATAATAACTATGGTTATTATTTATGGTACATATGGCATTTATAAGTTAATTATCTAAATTTTTGGTTGGGTGAAACGTTTACTAAATTGTACAACAGAAAACGGTTAAACGTTTGATTGTGCAGTTTTGAAATTTTAAAATAATAAAAATGTCTTTTAAATTTTTCAATAAATTATCTCAAGATTTTTCGGAACTTCTTAATGACCAAAAAGATTATAATGTTGTTATTGAGGTTGATAAAGGAGAAAATATGAAATCTTTTACTGCACATTCAATTGTTTTACGTTATCGTTCATCCTACTTTGATAAAGAATTAGAGAACGCTACTACGAATGAAAATCATATCAAAACTTTTATTAAACCAAATATTTCTGTTCAAATATTCAAAATTATTCTTAAGTAAGTAAAGAATTTATTTATTACTTTAAATATTAAATTAATTATATTGAGACTCAAATATTAATAAAATAGAAAATACATTTTATAGATATATCTATGGTGGAATTGTTGATATTGAAAATATGGATACCAAAACTATTTATGAAGTAATGATTAATGCGAACGAATTAGAACTTAAAGAACTATCAGTAAAATTAGAAAGTTACCTTATTGAATCTAAAGCTTCTTGGTTAAAAACTCATTTCTCCTTTGTTTATCATTCAATCTTTAATAGTAATAAATTTAAAGGTTTGAAAAAATTTTATAATGATATTATTGTAAAATTTCCAAATTTGATTTTTGAATCAGAAGATTTCACTTCACTTCAAGAAACAGCATTGATTTCTGTTTTACAAAGGGATGACTTGAAAGTTGAAGAAATTAAAATTTGGAATTACGTTATCAAATGGGGAATTGCACAAAATCCTACTTTACCTACTAATTCGGAAGAATGGTCTAAAGAAAATTTCGAGGCTTTGAAAATAACATTACAATGCTGTTTACCACTTATTCGATATTTCCATATTCCTGGTGAAGATATTTGGGAGAAAATAAAGCCTTACAAAAAAATCCTTGAAAAACAACTTTGGGATGACTTAAAACAATATTTGATGTTTCCATATAAACCTGTTAAATCACTTGTTTTGCCAGCAAGAACCTTTTCAACTCCTGAATTACCTTCAAGAGTAAATGAACCATTCTCAACCATTATCAACAACAAAGAGCATGTCGCGGAACTTTCATCATGGATTGATCGAAAATCGACTACTTATTCTTTATCAAATATACCTTATGAATTTCAATTAATTCTTCGAGGAAGTCGAGATGGTTTTCGTCCCAAAACATTTTGGGAGATGTGTCATGGACATGCTGGTACAATCGTTCTTGCAAAAGTTGTCGGAACTGATGAAATAGTTGGTGGTTATAATCCTTTAACTTGGGATAACTCGATAATAAATATTTGTATGGAGACAAATGATAGTTTCATTTTTTCATTAAAAAATGGGAGTATTCAAAATTCAACTCTCAGTCGAGTTATAGATAGTAGTGGAGCTTTATTGTATCATAATTTTAATGATCAGTTTACTTATGGTCCATGGTTTGGTTGTGGAGAATTTATGATGAAATCATATGTTTCCGATTTCACCCAAGACGAATTATGTTGTTGTGATTATGATACTTATTATGAAAAGCCTATTAGAACAACTAATGAATATTTTTCTATTGTAGATTATGAAGTATTTAAGATTGTTAAAAAATGTTAAAAATTCCAAACTGTGAGATGAAATAACATAGTATAGTTGTTCAAGTACATAATATTTCATTTAATATTTTCTATTTTTCTACTTTAATGACAATAAAATCTAAATTATACATATGTATATGAAAATTGTTTAGATAATCATAAGGATAATAATAGGTTGTCAAAATATAGATCTGTGGTTATAGCAAATTCAAAATAACGGATGAGATAATAATAAAGTATTTTTTTGACTCCGGTTTTTTTTCGAAAATTCTAATATAAATAATATTCTATTCGAGAATGCGTGGATTTGCACTTATTAAAATTTTTTTCCTAAACATCTCATCTATAGAAAAGTAAGATATCAATTCTATTTATTTCTTTCTTTCTTTGTTTTTTTTGAAAAAAATGATTATGAAAGATCCAATGTCTACTCCATTATATGATTGCCCGTCTCGTGTACTGTTCCGACGCAAAGAGATAGAGTGCCAAAGTATTTGCTAATGTCAAAATGTACACAAAAGGTTCCCGAAGTTGTTTCATTTTAAAATTTCAATGTCTGAGTAAACGAATGAACGGATGAACGAGTGAAACATAATTTAGATTTCAGGTATATCCATAGAAAAATACTACCAAATTTTATTCAATTTATGCGCGAAATCACAAAAAATCAAATCAAAACTCGCTTAATAAATAAGTATTCATTTTACTTTATTTACACATAATATTACACGCAGAAAAAGGATTTTATTTCAAAGAAAATATTATTACACAGTTGTTATTTTCTTAGTGTATTATAAGTGTTTCTATATTATTATTTCTTTATTTCGTTGTAATGCATTATTATTAGTTATTATTTTATGTAATTTTATTTCGTTAATAATAAAAATAACGAAATTTTGGGGGATGTTGAAATACTATTTGTCACAATTATATGTCACTTGAGAGAAATTTCCGCTATTTAAAATACTTAATATTTATTCCCCCCAAAAAAAATACTTACAATAATATAAATACAATAAAATAAAATGAAATAAAAATAAAATTAAAAATACAATAAATAAATATATATATTTTTTCATATTCCCATGATGGTACTAACAAACTTATCAACTTTATCAACATCCTGTCGACTCATTTCAATTATCATCAAAAGTTTTTTGATTCCAATTTTTAATTTGATTTCATCTTCTTGAAGAATTTCCAATACCCTTTTACGTTCTTCATCATTGAATAATGTTAATTCTTGTAACACGATATCGACCGCAGTTAATTCCGAAATATGAGGAACATAAATTTCCGAATTAAAACAATCCGACATATTCATTTGTTCGAGAACCGATTTTTCATTCGTGGTGGCTATGATTAAAAGTCGTCGATCCTATAATTTATTATATAAAAGAGTAAATATAATAAATATAATAAATAATAAATAAATAATAAATAAATAATAAATAAATAATAAATAAATAATAAATAATAAATAATAAATAATAAATAATAAATATTTAATTATAATAATATATGAATAATATAATGAATAATATATTTAATAATAATAATTTTAAAGACGTAAACCGTACCTTTGGTGGTTGTTTCTTAAGCAAAACCAACAAAGTTTGTAGAACGGAATTCGAAAAACGCGGACCAATAGGAACCCAATCTAAATAAATAAATAAATAAAAAAGAATTAAAAATATAAGGTAATTGTAATGTTAATAAAGTTACAATTGAGTCAATCATCATCCGAAGAATAAATTTAATAAATTCTCTACAATACCAAATAACCTTTCAACATTATCTACAACAATCACGCTCAATGGTGATTTATAAGAATCGTTAAATACCTTTAGGGGAGTGGGAATGAATTTATTTAAAAATATTTCAAAAAAAAAAAATTAGAGAATGAAAACAAGTCAAAAAAAAAATAATAATTCTCTTTTAATAAGTAGTATGGAAAACCAACTTTATGAATTGCATTCGTCTTAGAAAGTTCGGAATATCCAACCATACTTTCCGGTGAAATTAATTTGATAAATGGAAATTCGGATGATCTCGCCATTGTAGCAGCTAAAGCGGTTTTACCACTACCCGAAGGACCTGAAAATAAATAAATAAATAATATAAATATATATATATATAAAATTCAGACAAAATGAATTAATAAATTATAAATATTGATTATTGTACCATGTAAGAGAACACTAACAAGTGGTGTTCGAGAACTGTTCTTAACTTGATCAATATATAATTGTCCATCAGCTAAAATTCTCTAAAATAAAAATTTTTGGTTAATATTAATTAAATAATAATATTAACAATAATCCATTCAAAATTAAAAATTAAACAAAAAAAAAAAAAAATCAATAAAATAAAAAATTAACCTCAACGAATGGAGAGAATTTGATTATTGAATTTTGAATGCATTGTTCAAGTTCTTCATCACTAACACCAAATGCAGGTTGAACTTCTTCCAATGCATCCAAAAAATCATTTCTATTAACTTTCATATTTTCCACATCCGGTGTTACCCCGGCAAGTGTTCCCACTTTGACATGCCTATTAAAAGCAAATGAACTGGCACTTTTAACTAATCCATTAATTTCCGCTCCACTGAAATTTTTAGTTAAACTTGCAAGTTCTTCAAAATCTACATCGAAATCTAATATGTCATTTTGTCTCATCTGATTTTTTACATATTCCAGAAAATAAAATAAAATAAAATTAAAAATTATTAATAAAGTAGGTAATCAGAGATGCATGTCCGAAGCAATTATTTAATTTTTTTGAGTCACGTAAAAATTCACAATATGTTAAAAATCACATCTATATTGCAGGTTTGATGTAGAAGTAAAAATGTCCTCCGCTATGCTTCGGACAATTATTACAATAAGTTATAATAATAAATGGATTTACCTTTGATGTATGAATTTTCAGAATTTGTAATCTACCCTTTTCATCAGGTAATCCAATTTCCATATGTACTTCCAATCGTCCTTTTTTTTTTAAAAAAAAAAAAAAAGAAAAGAAAAGAAAAGTAAATTGATTAATATTAAAAAAAAATATATCCAAAATCTAAAGTTTTAGTTTCTAATCATCATCATCAACATTTACCGGGACGTAACAAAGCTTCATCAATTAAATCTAATCTATTTGTCATGCCAATTATGAGAATATTATTTAATTGTTCTACACCATCCAACTAAAAATAAATTAAATAAATAAATTGAAAAATAAATAAATTATAAATTGAAATTAATTAAAAAATAATTATAAAATAATTAAATCAATTGAAAATAATTTAAACAAAATTGAAAATAATTCAAATAATAAACCAACCTTAGCTAATAATTGATTGACCACATTATCACCAACACCTGTTCCATCACTTCTACCACCACGTTGTTTACAAATAGCATCCAATTCATCAAATATAATAATATGTAAACCGGAATCTTCCCCTTTAGCTTTATACTCTTTTTCCGCATCCGCGAATAATTTTCGAACATTTTCTTCGGATTGTCCAACATATTTATTTAAAATTTCTGGTCCATTCACTATCTTTGGTTCACGAGCATTAAGCATTTTTCCTATTTGTCTTGCCATCAATGTTTTACCAGTACCCGGAGGTCCATAAAGAAGAATACCTTTAAAATTAAAATTTAAATTTTAAAGGTGAATGATCATCAAAGGTGAATTATCATCAAAGATGATGATTTCACATTACTCAATATATTACTCAAATATATTATTCAATGTATTATTAAAAAAAAATTTTTTTGTGAAAATATTAAACTTTACCTTTAACATGTTGAATACCAAGTTTTTCAACTAAACTAGGAGGAAATATTCTTGATGCAAATGCTCGACGAAAGATAGCACTGAATTCAGTATCCAATCCACCAATTCCCATATCTTCAAATTTGAAATCTGGTTGAATAAGTGAATTCTGTGCTGCCCTAATAATAAAAAAAAAAATAGTGGATGGATATAATTTATATGATTACGTATATATATATTATAAATATTAAAAATGATAAATATATACTTTATTATTTAAATAATAATAATAATAATAATAATAATAATAATAATAACCTGGTTGGACCTTTTAATATTATTGAAGATTCAGCAGCTTTTGACCAATGAATTGCAGTTTGTTGTGTTAATATACCACGAATTCCATCACGAATACCCGCCTGACCTTTAACTTCTCCTGCTCCTACTCCGCCTTTATTTGGAACATTCGGATCAAATGTTTCATCATTTATTACTCTAGAAATAGTATCTTGATCTGCTACTTGAATACTTTTTATAATTATTTGAAGATTAACACCATGAAATTCAAGTACTACTATCTGAATAAATAAAATAAATAAATAATAATAAAAATGAATTTATAAATATATAGATAGATAGATAGATAAATAGATAGATATTTGTTCATTAGACTTTTTTTTCGAAAAAAAAAGAAGAATCAAGAAAATTTTGAAAAATCCACATACTTGTCCAACACTGAACATTTGATTATTAAATGCCTATCATAAAATATATTTGCGTAAATAAAAAATATATAAATTCCATAATTCCATAATTCAATTATAATGAATTATCATCAATGATGACAATAATAAATAATAATAAATAATAATAATAATAATAAAATTAGCAATAATAAAATAATGATAATACCTGACAATATATTTTCGACATTTCTTTAGTATCAAAATGTTCTTTTATATCCGAAACCTTTCTTAAAAATCCTACTTCTAAATCTAATTTAATCATATAAACAAATGGACTTTCAGCAAATGGATCATATGTAACAACGGAAACTTCTTGACCCAAGGAAAGTGACGCCCAACGACGATGTACCATGGAAGTACCAATTTGATGAGATGCTTGACTCTCATCCGCTCTAAAAAGTTAATAAAATAAATAAATAAATTATAATTTATATATATTTTTTCGTTATATTTAATAATAATATTATTACTATTATTACTATTATTATTATTATTATTATTACTACTACTTTATCTTACTTTATCTATTTTATATTATTACTTTCAACCTTATTAAATATTAATATTTCCTCAGAAAGGAATTTCGGAGAAATTTTTTAGAAAAATAAAAAAAAAAAATAAATTTAATAATATAACATACTTGATAGTAAATACAAAAGTTCCTTCAACAAGTACAAAACGAACATTAGGATGAAAATCTCTCGTAGATACGATTAAATAATTGGTTAAAGCAAGTTGTTCACTAGAACACTTTTGAACTTTCATTTTGACTGTTTGTTGGGAAAGAGGGGGTGCAGGTTGACGAGGTTGAGGAGACGAGTATGGTGGCTGTCGTGACCGATTATAGGGATCCATCACAAATTGTTTTTTTTAATAGATATATATATCTCTAAGTATAAAAATATTTTAAGTATATAGAATATGTTCGATTGAATTCTTTTTGGTGAGAAAAATTCAAAATTTCTTTCTTAGGAATAAGAAATAAAACCCGTTAATGTTTTAATTAGATTTGGTTATGTCGTACGAACATCTAGTTTTTTAAATATCCATTATTAGATTTTCTAAATTAAAAAATAAAAATAAAAATAAAAAATAAAAAAATATATAAACCAAATGTTATTCAACATTCTTCAAAGAAACAATTATTCTTCACGAAATTTACAAATTTTATTAAACCCAATATTTATAACTTTTTTACATAAAACACCTAAAAGACCTTTTTCAACTAAATCAATACAAGGTATAACAGAGAAAACGAGAAATTTATTATCAAACATTAGAAACAATAGAGGTAAAATTCAATATTTTGATTCGCGACTTCATAAGAATTCCAATTCTTATTTTTTTTTTTCATTTTTATATATATATTCATATATTTTTAGGTCCTGGTGCTAGTCGAATAACTAGACATTTACCCAGGATCCTTATAGAAAAACCCAATAATGTTAATAACGCCAATATTGAAAAAACTTCGATAGTCTCTCAACCTCAAGAAGTTGTTATTCTTCAAAATAATAATAATAAACCCCATGAAATATTGACATTTTCAGATTCCGCTTCACAAATTTTACGAAATTCTGCATTAATTGTGGCCAGACAAGTAGAATTATTAAACGTTTTCTTGGTAAGAATTCATTCATTCACATTCGTCAATTTTCATTTTTATTAAAATTTTTATTATTATTAAATTTATTTTATTTTGTTTTTTTTATTTTTTTTTTATTTTTTAGGGATTTGAACAAGCAAATAAATATCAAATCCTAGATGAGAATCAAATTTGTGTAGGTTACATTGCCGAAGAACAAACCTTTACCTCAACTTTATTAAGACAATTATTTCGAACTCATCGAAATTTTCGAGCGACAATATTAAATCCGAATGGTGAAATCATTTTAAAAATTCATCGACCTTTCGCTTTTATAAATTCAAGAATTTTCGTTAGTACCAATGATAATCAATTGATTGGTGAGGTTCAACAACAATGGCATCTTTGGCGTCGAAGATATAATTTATTTAATAAGTAAGTTGTTGGTATAATTCTAATTGTAATTGTAAATTGGAATTATAATTGTAATTTTAGAAGAATAATAAGTAATTATTAATGATTCATTTATTTTTTTTTTTATGTTACGTATAAAAAAAAAAAAAAAAGAAATGTCCAATTTGGAAAAATTGATGCCGGATTTTTATCATGGGATTTTCATATTAAAGACAAAAGAGGAGTTGATTTCGGAAGTGTGAATCGAAATTTTGGAGGGTTTGCCAAAGAGGTGATAATTTTTTTTTTTTTTACAAAACATACATTTATCGATCAAATTAATAAATCAATTAAAATTATATATATATATATATACTCTTTAGATTTTTACGGATATGGGACAATATGTAATTAGAATGGATCCGGAAACGAGACTTATGTCATTAGATGAACGAGCGGTTATTTTGGCAGCCGCTATATCAGTTGATTTTGATTATTTTTCAAGACATTCTAGACATGGTGGTGGAGGGTTCGTGACGTGATAACATTCATTTTTTAATATCTCTATTTTTTTTAATAATAATAACAGTAATAATATATTTAATCGTTTTTTTTTTCAGGCTTTTCCATCTTCCAATTTTAGATGATCTACAAGGAAGAAATAGTAATGTTGATGATGATGTAGATGATGAAAAAGAATTAGTAGGAGAAGAAGAAGTAGAAGAAGAAGGTTTTATTGATGATAATGATTATGATGATGATGATTATGATTTTGATTATAATGATAATGATGATTTTGATGATGATTTCGATTCATTTTATGATGATTAGTTGAAATTTGTAAAGATGATGAAGGTGATTAATAAAGAATTATATTATATAATAATATAATATAATAGTAATAATAATAATAATAATAATAATAATAATAATAATAATAATAATAATAATAATAATAGTAGTAGTAGTAGTAGTAGTAAATAGTAGTAAAATAATAATAGTAATAATAATAATAATAATAATAATAATAATAATAATAATTATAATTATAATAATTATAATTCTGTGGACAGTCAATATGATTGGTTTTTTAAATTATTTAAAAAGATCACAGTATTTACTGTATATTTCTATTCTAAAAAATTTATTCCTTCAAGGAATCTGTAGGTTATTTCTAAGTATCACATTGAAAATTCAAAACATGTATAATCAAAAAATTGGTTTTTCTATTTAAGTTGTCCATAAAATTATTCATGCAAAATATTTTCCCCTATTTGACCTATGTAAATATTCTTATTGAAAAATATATCAAAAAAATATATTAATATAAAATTGTAATAAAATTGTTATATGTATATTATTGAATTCACTTTTTAATCCAAGGGGTGACAAATATGGTTTTCACATACTAGAGGATTTATAATAAAAATTGATATTCAACAGGTGTGACACGGGTGACAAATTTTTACCCTTGCATCTAGTCATTGATATAAAATTTATGAAATTCAACCAGTAAAGTAGACCTGCATAAAACCTGCAGTGTATAAATTTATATAAATTGAAAAAATAGGTACACGAAATAATTATTGGAAAAATTAATTCAATCCATTTAATCCATTTACAGTTAGTTATCCGCAAATTTGGGTCTTGCCTATTTGAGAATATCATACTCATTAAAAAAAAATTCCTGTTTTCACACATTCTGGTGATTAAAAAAACAGCCACAAGTTGAAATTGGACAGATGTTAAGAGGCTTCAAAAAGAACCAAATCTAAGGTATGCAAATTACTTCTATTTGTAACTTTATTTTATTAATTTCACTTTGCTACTACTTTAGAGTGATCATCACACAAGTCATGATATCTTAAAAAAATTAATTATTTTAATATATAAAGAAAGAATTGGCTATGTGAATTATTAAATATTCTTGAAATTAATAAAAGTTAGAAAGATCTTTATAAATTTAGTATAAATTTATTATTACAATTATTATGCTTATTATTACTTTATGTTAATTCTACAATTGTTATGCATGTTGTTAATTATTATTTTTCAAATTGTTTCTTTTATTGATGTTAATTATGCATGTTGTTAACTCTTTTTTATAATTACAATTGTTATGCGTTTCATTAAGGTTATTAATTCTTGTTATTATATTATTATTATTATTTTTTATATTGATAATAATTGTTTGTGTTAAACCTTACTCACTCATTTGATAAATTCGATCTTTTTCGTAATGAGGAAATCTCGAGTTTCGGATTACTCAGATTATTTACAATACGATATCTTGTATTATTTTTTTGATTGGGAAACAAGGGTGTGACTATATATATATATATATGCACGATTACCGTGATTACTGTGATTACTGTGATTACTGTACAAAATAATAAAAATAATAATCAAAAAAAAGAAAATAAATGGTTGATTTAAATTGATTTTAATCGATTAAATTTGATTACAACAACAACAGCAATGCATAATTATGAAAAGGTAAATATCTTTAATAATCTGAATTTCCATTAATCTTCTATCGAGAATATAGAGAAATTCAATCGGAGTTTAGAACCGTTGAATCATTTGGTACCTTTTTTCGTCTTTTCCGTGACACAAGGTTACATTAAATGTTGTCAATAAGAGTCACATGTCAAAGATACAATATTGGTTGTATTCCCAAAACTATTTGGTGTACATTTTCATTAATCGGACTTTATTTGTTACCCCAACGCCTTCTCCTTCGTTGCCCTTCACAGTTTTTCTTTTTTTTTTTTATTTTAAAAAAAAAGGTTCTTTCGTTGCTCACCTTTTATTCTATTTCGACTTCAAATCTTGTTTTCTGATAAAGTCTTATTCCATTCATCATTCGTTTTACTCTAAAATTTCTAAAATTGTGGGTTTGTCAAATTCCTTTCTTTTTGCAATAAGTTAAATAACTAAAAAAAAAAAAAAAAAGTATATTTAAAAAAAAAATATCATAAATATCAAAAATATTAAAATTAAAAGAAAAAAGCATATTAAAAAGAATAAAAGTTTTAAATGACGAATATTTGTTTTCTTTACATCTTAATATAGTAAAATATGACTGAGATTCGCCGAAAACTTGTAATTGTTGGTGATGGTGCCTGCGGTAAAACATGTCTTTTAATTGTTTTTTCTAAGGGTACTTTCCCTGAGGTATGTTAGAAAAAATGGTTTGATTTTACAAATTTTTTTTTTTTTTTTTAAAAAAAAAGAGTATTCGTGGGTATTTCATGAGTATTCAAGAGTATTCATGGGTAATTCATAGGTTTACATACATAATGAATGTAACTTGGAGAAAACCTGTTTAAAAATTTGTTTAAAAAAAATAATCCTTACTTTTAAATTAATTCAAATTAAAAATTCAAATTAATTATTTATTAATTGAAATTAATATCTTTACGTAATAGTGAATACATCATTGCATATTTTTAGTATCATCACATATATTTATTATCACATATTTTTTTTTTTTTATAATTTAGGTCTACGTTCCCACCGTATTTGAAAATTACGTTGCTGATGTGGAAGTAGATAATAAACATGTTGAATTGGCTTTATGGGATACAGCAGGTAAAAAAATATTATTATATAATTAATTTATATTTAATAATTTATTCATTAATTAATTTCATAAATTGGAATTTCGGAAATTCTTTTTTAATTTTTTTTTAATTTTTTTTAAAAAAAAATAGGTCAAGAAGATTACGATCGTCTTAGACCACTTTCTTATCCTGACTCTCATGTTATCTTGATTTGTTTTGCGGTTGACTCTCCCGATTCGCTAGATAATGTACAAGAAAAGGTAATTTTTTTTTTGAATAATTATTTTTTTTTTTAAAAAAAAAAAACTTTATTGTTTAATTGATTTAATTATTAAATATTTATTTATTTATTTATTTAATATGTAATATAGTGGATTTCAGAAGTAATGCATTTTTGTCACGGTTTACCTATTATTTTAGTCGGTTGTAAGAAAGATTTGAGATTTGATCCCAAGACAATCGAAGAGTTACGTAAAACTTCTCAAAGACCAGTGACACCCGAAGAGGTGATTATTATTTATTTTTATTTTTATTCTAATTTTTATATATATTTTTATTTTTATTATTTAATAAATAATAACATTATTATTATTATCATCATTATTATTATTATTATTATATTATTATTATTATAATAGGGAATGGGCGTTGCTCAAAAGATCGGAGCTTTTAAATATTTGGAATGTTCAGCAAAAACAGGAGAAGGTGTTCGTGAGGTATTTGAACATGCCACACGAGCCGCTCTTTTAGCAAAGAGAAAGCATAAAAGAGAGAAATGTGTCGCTTTGTAGATATTTTTAAATAATTCTTTTTTTAATAAAAAAGGTGAATAACAAATTAAAAGGTGAAAGGAAGGGAAAAATAAAATCAAATTTGAGAAGAAAGAATCTGGGAGAATAGATCTTATATAATATTAATAAGAATAATAATGATACATGGTTAAGGAATAATTAGGGTTGTGTGGTTTATATATCTGTATCGATTATTACTGATTCTTTCTCTCTCTCTCTCTTTTTTTTATTTATCATTAATTGACTGGGCCATCTCTATAATTTTTTTCTACTTTATATATGTGTTTTAAAATCACGACATTGTTTTTTTTTTCCTTTAAAGACAAAGTCAATTGATTACAAGATATTATTATCCTCACCATTATTATTATTATCACTATTATTGTTTCTTTTTTTTTATTTTTTTTTATTTGGTCAAATATCTCCTTCTTTTGTCTTTTGCAATAGTTGGTCGCACGATTACGATTTCTTTTTTTTTTCTCATTGTGTTCTCTAAATTTTTACTCTTTATATATTCTACATTCGTCACTTATAATTATATATATATACATGAGATTGTTTTTGTATATGGGAATTTGATGATTTATTTATATCTTATTTTGTGACATTCTCTTTCAAATTTACCAAATTTACATAACGTGAATCTCATCTCTTTTCTCCCTTACACAACACAAAAAATTCCAAAAAAAAAAATCCTATATTTCAATATAAAGAAAAAAACATTAATAAAATATTTTCTTTATTTCTCACGTTTGTCTAAATCGTTGACATCTATCTTTATTTATTTATTTGATATATTATTATTACTTTTGAAAAAAAAATAATATATATATATATGTGTATTTATATATATAAATTCAAAAAATAATTTAAACAAACCAAAATAAACAAATACTTGATTTAAAAACATATACAAATATATTATATCTTTTTTTAAGATATAATTCTTAGAAATTTACATTTAATGAGAGACCTTTTCTATTTTTTTTTTTTTTTTAAAAAAAAAAAGGATTATAATAAACCAACAATATATATTTGTCAAATGGTTGACTAGTTCATGTCATATGAGTATGAGCAATTCTCGATTAAAAAAAATATTAAATATTTCTCAATATCAAATAATATTATTTATAATAATATATTTAAAAAAAATCATTAAGATTCCAAATTGAAAGAAACACCAACTCGGTGTACATTTTCACTCAATTTAGATGTTTCAAAACTACCTCCAATAGAAATCTTGACACCTGGTCGAAGCGATTGTGTATATCCCAGACCTAAACGTCCAAAATTATCGATTTTTGCCTATATAAAAAATATATATATATATATATATAAAATAAATATATAAAATAAATGTGTATATATTATATCTATATCTTAAACATGTCATAAAGATATCACGAAGACGTTACGAAGATATTTACAAAAATATGTTATAAAGATTACCTTAATAAACGTATTACGATCTAGAAAATATTTAGTACCAATTTCCATATTGACACTATTATCATTTAAAGTTGTATCCCATTTCGCTTTCGCTCCTGCTTCAATATCACCATGTACACGATGATAATATAAAAGCTCATAGGTGGCCATGGAATTAGTAGCTTTGAGAGTGATATTATATTCCGGAGCCGTGAATCCCGTGGAAACTCCATAACGAGTAACTTTTCCATCCGAAACATCATAAACCGCTTCACCACCTATAAGAAATCCTTCATGACCAATTACCACGTCCCCATGAAATTCCGGTCCCTTAAGGACATCAACGTAAAGTTTTGTATGAAAACCGGGTTGTTTAAAAATGACTCCCCCCTTAACGTTCCTACTACCCCTAGATAATGAAAGACTTGAGGTTAAATCCAATTTCAATCCTTTGGCAAGATTATTATCAAGTTCAACTTGAGCATTTAAATTATTGTATGTCGTCCAAGCTCCAGTAAACGTGAACCCTTTTTTGGGATAACTATATTTGCTCTTAAACTCTCCATTAATACCTCCTGTCTTTAATTCTTTTTGACCCAAGAGGGTAAAGGACTTGATAAACAAAACAAATGTAGATTAATATTATTATTAATTTTTTTTTTTGACTACTAATGTTATTTACATTTCTAAATAAAAAGAAGAATAAGAAGAATAATAATAATAATACTTACTACACCGTTTGGTGCAGTACTTTTGGACTCGAGCTTGATTGTTCCTATCGGATAATCCTTGCCAAGTAAATCGGAGGCAAATTTACCAATATCTGAATAACAAACAGGAACGGGAGCGGACATGATACTATAAATAAAAGATATAAAAGGTGAAAATATAATTATATTAATCTTGTTTTTCTTCTTGTTTCGGGGGGGGATGTGAACAAGAAAAAAAAAAAAGTTGAAAAAACGGAAATAAAAAATAAATAATAAAAAAAAATGTCACCGTTCTTACAAAAAGCTAATAAGTTTTTGTTGTTTTTGTTGATGATGAAAAAAAAATTATTATAATAATAATATTTCCGATATATTTATATATAGATATTTTTTTTTGACGATGACGAACGACGAGTCAAAAAGATTTGATTTTTTTAATATATCAAAATTTTTTTAAGAAAAAAAAAAATTTCATCATCAATGCGAGATGATGTATGGTGGTTGTGTTACATGAATTGAAAATCAAAAAATTATTCCGAAGACTTCCGCTTTTTTACGGTTTGACAATCCGCAAAAAAAAAAAAAAAAAAAAAAATAAGTGAAAAAAAAATGTCGGTAGAATATCATATTCTTCCTTTAAATGAAGTAGTAGAAGAAGAAGGTATTCCTCTCTCTGATTTTTCTCAAATTGTTCATGATGGTGGTGAACGGGAACATTATGAATTATCAATTCCATGGTATCTCGATGGTTGTTTGATGAGTAAAGTATGAGAGAAAATTTTTTTTTTTATTATTAATAATCTTTTTTAATTTCAATCTTATTTATTTATTTAAAAAAAAAAAAAAAACTATTTTATACGTTATTTATATTATTATTATTTAGGTTATCATTTTTATCACTATATTTTCTTGGACAATTCTTGTTTTTTTTCACATTTTTAATTTATAACCAGGTTAAAAAAAAAAAATTTTTTTTAAAAAAATTGTTTATTGTATTATCTAACTTTAATTTATATCACATGTTTTAATAATAATATTATAAATTTATAATCATAAAAAAATGAAGTTAAAAAAGTGTTAAGTTTATACATGTCATCAAAACTATTGAATTGAAAAAATTAGAGTGAAATTTTCATTTTTACATAGTAAATTGATACAATTATTAAGTCAGATGCAATTAAATTGAAAAATTGAAATTGAGTCAAAGGCTTTTAACATGTATAGTTTAGTTTAATAATATTGTATCATTGAAATTAATTAATTAATTTGTAAAGAAAGTGAGTTTCAACTTTTTATTTATGATGATAATAAAAATAAAATAAATTTCTGAATCTGATTCAATATATAAAATTAGTATATATTTAAAAAAATCAAGTTGAATTACTGGTTATAGAAAAATTTAAGTTTTAAAATATCACCACTAGTAAACTTTAGCAATTTTTCATATAAAGATTAGGTTCTGAACTGGTTCTATAACTAGCCTTACAGAACCAAGTTCAGTTTGTCTTTACTCTAGAATCAGATAGTTCAGAATATACATGTTTCCAAAATTAATTTTGGATTTTTGAGATATTTCAACTTTTTGAGATTTATGTAGAATCTATTCTATATATGGAAGTAAAAAAAGTATCCAGTTATATGTATCTTTAATCAAAGAATAAATCTGGATAATCAAAAAATTTCAGATTTTAAATAAAATAATTTTATCTTCTATGAAAAACTATTTTAACTTTTTTTCTCAAAATTGCAATTTTGGGGTTCCAAAATAATTTTATGTGCAAGTATAGTTTAGAACCATGACCAGACTAGTTCAGGACTTTTACATTTCTAGTTTGATTCTATCAATTTCCATTGTTATTATTTTTTCTTCTTCTTCTTCTTATTTAGCTTGTTTTTATATCCTTACTTATAACTGTCATACCCTATTGCCTTTTATTTTCTTCTCTATAATTCTTCTTTTATTTGTCACCACCTTCTTTATTATTCTCTTTATCCTTTTTTGATTATGATCACAGGTCAAATACAAAAAATATATTGTATCAAAAAGAAATTTCAATTTTAGTTGATTATAATACAAGATACAATAAGATAGTTGATTGTTACTGATTTTTGGCTAATTTATAATATAGGAATTACTATTTAATACAGTAATTTTTTTGAATTTGACTAGTGAATTTTTACACTTACTTCTATTTTATATCTGTTTTACCTATGTTAATTTATTTACTTCAACTCTTGTTTTAATTTTGACTTCTTTGCTATGTCTTCCTTCTTAAAATCACCCTTGTTATTATTATATTTTTTCATTTTCATCATCCTTATTTATAATTTTTATTTATTGCACCAGTTATGTACATCAGGAAATTTAATTAGGCGTCGATTTACGGAATATCACATGACCTCCGGAAATTTCCGCCTGAAAAATTTG
>CAJVPK010000957.1:0-17983 GCA_910592015.1 Diversispora eburnea | reverse complement strand
ACAAATAAATAAATTATTTAAGAGAATTATTATTTATTTTCTTAAAAATTTCTTAAAGAAATTATGATTTGTATTTTAATTATTTATTTTTTTTTAAAACAGTAAAACAAATCTTTTTATTTCAAGAAATTAAGTAATAAAGTATACAAATCAGTTTGTAGCCTTCTAGATTAAAGATCATTTGTGAAAAATTTTATTTTTGACCAAAAAAAAAAGAAAGAAATAAACTTATTAAAACATAAATATATTTGATTTTTTATTGAGATTAAACTATAAAATGAGTTATCATTTATATTATATATTTGAGATAAATATACCAGAAAAATGTATGAATGAATTTTTAATAAATAATACACAAATTCAAAATCTTTTCAAAAATCAAAATTCTAATAATAATCAAACAAACACAAATAACTTAGACAATACTTTCTATTCAATAAATGATATAAGTTTTATACATATAAAACCTTGGATTTTAAAAATAACTTTAAACTAGTATTAAAAAAATTTCAAAAAAATGTTCTCAAACAATATCCAAGTTTGGCATGTATATATTGTGCAAAATTATTATATCCAAAACAAGTAAAATGGATTGTTTATAATCAAGAAATAAATATCCAATTGAAGAAGCTTTTGATAATTTTCATTTAGAGTTTCATCCAAATGCAAAGGAAAAAAAGTTTCCATATGCAGGTCTTGTCATAGTCAAAAAAAATCATAAGAATATATCTTGTTTTTAAAAAGGAATAAAATATTGTTATTAATTATCTTATTTTTTAAAAGAATCACATAATATTTTATTGTATTGAAAATAGTGGTGATGGTTATTAATCTGAATTTGCCATTCTAGTTTTGATTAAAAAATCTACGAAATTTTCATATTACCCATATATAAATTTATAAATAATTGTATGATTTATTCCTTATTATATAGATATAGTATTATATTTATGATTTTAAAATTATAAATAAAAATTAAATAGTACCAATATTATCTTAATTAATTGTGACAATTAAAATTAATGAATTTCTTTTTCGAATGATTAAGATTTTTTCATAGATTGGTTACTTTAAACAAATGATAAACAACTTTGTTATATATATATTATATTTTATATCAAAATATTTTTTAAAAATAAAATGAAGAGCTTTAGTTGTGATTGTTTCTGTTGAATAATTTGAATAATAATGATGATAATGAAGTATTATTATTTATAAGGTTTCTTTTTGTAGTTTTTTTGTTGAGATGTTCAAGTTGTTGTATGTCATTTTAATTCCATCTTGAGAATTTCGTAGTTACCATTTTTAATTCTTCACCTCTTTTTTATTTTTACTTTAATTAGATAGTAGTGAGGTAGCATGAAAATAGCTGGGGTCATAGAGGATGATAGAGGATGATAGATGTCACTATTTGGATGAATTATCCTTGTATGTCATCTATTATCCAGGATAACTGCTTATTTATCCTGGTATGAAAACATTTTTTTGAATGACAGAGAATGAAGGTAAACAAAGAGAAAAACTATAAAATAGCTGTGGCTGAAAAGATAGAAAAAGAGATTTTCCTCTTGTGAGACTTTTAAAATTCATATAATATTTTATTTTAACAACCAATTTTTTTTTAATTCTAATAAAAAATAATTTTGTAATAATCCTAATAATTCATAATTACTTTTCTTATATTTTTATAATAAATAGTTTCTCAAATAATTTTAGTAATAACAAATACAAATAGTTTTGAAATAATTTTAATAATAATAAATGATTTTTGTAATAGTTTTAATTTTTAATGGTAATAAATAATTTTGTGTATTGGAATAGAAATAGGGATAAGATATGTCAACACAGTAATATATCTCTATTGATCTATTCTTTTAATAAATTTTAATAAATATTTTAATAAACTTTTCTATATTTCTCAGCAAGTTACTTCAAAAGTCAATTAAATTTTAGCAGTGTACATAAAGATACTTTTACTCTACTTGCTCATTGTACCTTCAGATATTACATATAATTGCATTGTTTGAATGTTAGTAAGCAGGTTTAGATTAACTGATTACCTGTCTTGCTATGTTTTAAGATATTGTGCACAAGAGAAAGTGTGTTAGTAATACATTGAATTATTATGCAATTGACCTAAATTTATTGAGACTAATTGGCTTAATTTTTCACATTGTTCTGTACAGACCATGACAGTAGAATTACACAATTGAGTGATCTGTATTACTATTATAAATGTTGTTACCTTTGACTTTACATTTATCTTTTTATTATTATTTATTTATATATTATATTGTATATTTATTATTTTATTATTATCTATTATTTATTTCTTATTATTATATATAGTATTACAGTAGATCAATTTACTATATTACTTAGATTAGTAGACTTCTAAATTCTTTTTAATCGGTAACACTAGAATACAAATTAGAATACAAGCCATAGTATGAGTTAATATCTCAGTTAAATTACAAGTTAAATTAACAGTTAAGTACCAGATAGGATATTAACATAAATACTAGTGTAGTTTTTAGTCAGATTACAAGTTAACTTTACAGTTAAATCTATAATGTACAATGTTTTTAAAAAATAAATCATGTGGAGTGAAAATGATTAATTATAGGATACCGTTACGTTATATAGCGAACGATTGGGCAATTTAGAAAACTACTTAGAACGATAATTCTTATTGTACTACCGCAACTTAATAGATGGTTAACTAGAATAGTTAATTGGTTAATTTCATCGACATTTAATTGCATCATTTATTTTTATTTATTGATTCTGATACAATAGATTTCTAGTCTTGCGTATTCAATTTGTTTACTATAAACGTTTTCTTATCTTAAGATCTGATTTATTATTCCAACTGTGGTATCTACTCAAAGACACATATTCATCAGAAAATTTTATTAGAGAAAATTTGCAAGTTTTTTGTGCGTTTTTTTTTCCGTTTTTCGACTTCGCTCGCAGTTTGCGAGGCACAGAGAGATTTTCTACTAAGGTATTGCTAAAATATATAGAACTGTCTTGTTCTTAGCTACAGAACGTCATGTGTTTCATTTCTATAGCATCGATATTCGCGGAGATTGCACGGTTTAAAAAAAATCATTTGTGAAAAAATCGTGCGAAAATTAATGAATTTCTTTTTCGAATGATTAATATACTTTAAGTTTTGTCGTAGAATGTTTGCTTTAAACATTCTTCTACAGATGATAGGCAACTTTGTTATATATCATATTTTATATCAAGATCTTTTTTGCAAAATATTAAATATTTTGCATAGGTTTATCAAGTCCTACCAATTCATGAAGAGCCTTAGTTGTGGCTGCTTCAGTTTAATAATGTTAATAAATTGAAATAATGATGATGATGGTAATGAATTATTATTATTAGTTTTTTGTTGCAATATTCAAGTTGTTGTATGTTATTTTAATTCCATCTTGAGAATTTCATAGTCACAATTTTTTGTTTTCCACTTTAAATTAGATAGTATGATTACACTATTGATCCATAATGTGTGATTTGTCACTATTTTGAACTGACGATAATAAAACTTTTGATCAGCAAAGCCGATGTTCGAGGTTAGGTTGAAGTGTAACTTTGTGGTATTTTAAAACACGCAGCAAAATAAGAAAACTTATTTTTATTTTTTTTTGTTTTTATCAAAAAAATAATTTTCAGTGAATCTAAAAACTGAAGTTTTTCTGTTAGTAAATTTCATTGATCACGAATTAAATAATTTTAAAGTCTTAGTAGATATAAAAATAAATACTGACAAATACATAAATATGAATTTGGAAACAATAAAAATACATTAAATTTTTCCTAAAGTAAATAGCTTCTACTTATAATTTATGATTGAAAAGTTTTCTGATGAAGATCTTATGGATCTTATGGGTATTTAATAATTATATGCATGTCTACTACAAAAACAACCATCATCTAAAGTGAAATTCGATTTATCACACGTAAAAAATCCCCAAAATATGGTCCACCTTTTTATCTTTTGATAACTTTTAGATCTATTACCAATCGCATATTGAGATCGTTTAACTCTACTATGAATTGAGTTTTGAATCTTACAAATTTTTAATGAGAGAATGAAACTGCCTTTCGTTTCCATTCATTTATAATTCTAACAGTTTTTATCGCCATACTAAAGGGTTATAACCTCCGATAATTTCATCTGTTCCCTTAACTTTTACTAAAACAACCGTACCAACGTGACCATAGCAAATATTCCAAAATGTTTGTGGGTCAAATCCAGTTCCACGTAAGATTATATGCAGTTCACAGTCAATCCAAGTAGAAATTTCGGCAGCATGTTCTTCAGAAATGATAGTCAAAAAAGATTTTCTTGGTTTTTCTGCACGAGGAGGGAATTCTATAACCAAAATTGATCTTGGTGGCAAAATAGTTGATTTTACTGGTCATTCAGGAGTAATTAGAAGATGATTGATATCTTTCCAAGGTTGTTTAATCTTTTTATATGGTTCAATTTTCTCAACGACTTCAGTATTTGAAAGATGAAAATAACGAATATAAGGTAGACATTATTGTAAAATAGTTTTTAAGGTAAGAAAATTTTCCATGGTCCAATCATCAAGGATTGTAGGAAGAGTAGAAGTTTGACCAATTCCCCACTTGATATCATGATCCCAAATTATAAATTCTTCGATTTGCAAATCATCTCGGTTGAGTCGAGAGAAGTAAAATCATCGGCATCAAGAATCAGATTTGGATACTTTACAATAATATCATTACAAAAACTTTTTAATTTTTTAAAATTGTTTCGACTAAAAATAGAATGATAAATAAAAGAAAAATGTGTTATCAACCAAGAACCTTTAGTTTCAATAAGTAAATTTCTAATTTTTTGAATTTTTTGGTCAATTCTTTAAGTTCAAATTCATCAGAAATTGACATTAAATCAAAAAATAAATTTAGTTTCGATGTTTTCCAAATTAATAATCCCTCCGTGTATATATCTAAAAAAAAATTGGATAAAGAAATTTTCTGAAGAATAACATTAAAAACTTGAGCAGAAATGCTTGACTTGACGATGATTTTTTTATTATTTTCATTTGGTTGAATATTTTCTAATTCTCTTCGAAAATAAGGAAATCGGAATTTCAATACGTTGGAATGTGCCGTAAACAATTTTTTCCTATTTTCAACTTCAATTATTACATTATAATCATCTTTATCATTAAGAGGTTCGATTAGATTTCGAGATTTGTCAAAAAAAAATTAAACGACATTTTTCTTTTTGTAAATTTAGTAAATTGAGTTAAATAAAGTGGTCCCAACTATTGACAATGGATTTATCGTTTGTTTTATTATAGTGTGAAAGAATAAATGAATGGAATCAATAAATATTATTTAGATATCGGAGCATAACTCTGTACGAAATACGTACACAATATATATTTATATTCATATTTAATCTATTTTAAAGAGATGCCGAAAAAAGGACAAACATTTTACAAATATTAAAATTTAAAATCAATTCTTGTTTTAAACAATTAAATCGAACTATTATTAGAATATCTATAAAAAATAAACCAATCAATAAAATAAATCTAAAATATTAAGACAACCCCCACGAAAAATGTTACCACCCGCCCATGTGACATAGTTTTGAAAGAACATATTAATAATTAATGTAATGTAACCCCTGAAAAAAAAATAAAATAAAATAAAATAAAAAGATACACAAAATTGATATTTAAACAATGTTTTAACAATCTCCAGGTTGTAATTCAGAATCTTCTGCGACTATTTTGAATAAATAAAAAATATAAATAAAATAATTAAATATATAAGAATAAATAAATAAAGATAAACTTACGAATTTCTTTTAATCCTTGATCAAAATTAAAGTATGCAAAAATTCCCCATGCCCATGTAAACTATAATAAGATAAAGTTGTGTGAGTGTATGTAGAATTTAGTCATTTTAATAATTATCAATATATATACTTACCAATGCTAATATGATACCAATTAAAACTGTAATGTAAAATGTAAATAAATAATAATGACGTTAAATAAATAATAATAATGATAAATAAATAAATACTGACGACAAATAATGATATTGATAATGATAAATAAATAAATAATAGCGATAAATAAATAATCATAAATGATAAATAATAATGATAAATAAATAAATAAATAAATAAACACATGACAATATAAAAAAAAGAATACTCACTAAAAGTAAACAAAAAATACCAATTATCCTCTAGAATTATCAAAGAATAACAAAGAATAGCTACAAAATCTAATATTACAATAAACCAAAGAGTAAAAAATATTTGCATTCCAGTTTTCCATTCTTTTCGAACCTATTAATAAATAAATGACAATAAATTTTAAAAAATCATTAAATAATAATCAATAAAAAAAAATAATTATAATTAATTAATAATATAATAAAATAAGAAATTAAACTTACTGATATTATTGCAGTAATTATTAAAAATACAATTAAAACCGAAATCAATTTATCCAAAATAATTGGCGTGTTAGGCAAATAAGTTTTCGACTTAAGTATACAATTAAACCACGTTTCAATGCTCAAAACCAGAAAAAATATTATATCAATCTTTATAAATAATATGAATATAAGATATGTTTTGTATCTTCCTAATAAAAATGATAAAAATAATAAGAATAATAAAAATAATAAAAATAATAAAAATAATAAAAATAATAAAAATAATAAAAATAAATAAAATCATAATAATAATAATTATAATAAAAATAATTAAATTTATGAATAATCAAATATAAAAGTTAAGAATAGAATATAAATTTAAATACATACTCTGCATCATAATGCAACCCTGAATCTTTCTATAAATATTCAAACCAAATTCCAAATATAAATTATAACAAAGAAATCCCACGATGGAAGTGAAAATCATAAGCACAATAATAATAGGTAAATCGTAAGATGTTATTTTGGCGGTAGAACAAACTGCATTTCCACATGTTCTTTGATGACTATGACACCAAGTAGATATTTCGATAAATTGAATCTTAACAAATTTTTATTATACATACATACATGTATATATATAGTAAGATTTAATTAATTAATATTAATATTAATGATAAAATATTAACAATACTTACTATGCTATATACAGAACGAAAAAAATTTAAAATTGTTATGGCTAATAGTTGAATAGTATTTTGTTTGTAAACCTAAATATTTAATAATTATTTTTATAAAATGATTAATATATAATAATAATTTAGAATAATTTATAATAATAATAATAATAATAATAATAATAATAATATATAACAATTTAGAATAATTAATAATAATTGACTGACAATATTATATTAAATAAATATAACATACCGCATCAATATTAAACCATACTTGAAATAGTTGAAAAATAATAAAAATAATATTTTCAGACTCAAGTCTTTTAATCTTTCCCGAAAATGTATCACAATTATTTGATAGACCCTTTCGTAAATTCATGTTTCGAGTGAATAATCTTAATTCAAGGATTATTGCCAATGTGACTTGAATTATTGTAATTAAAATGAAGAAGCGAATCCATTTCGAAGTATTTTTTATTTTTTTCAACTGAGATAATATTTTGATGATGATATTTAAGATATCGATAATATCATAATACATCGACCGAGAAAATTTAAAATAAGTACATAAATGTTAATATAAAGTTATAATTACGGATAATATATTTTCTTTTTTTGATTAAATATTTGTAACCTTAATTCACCTTATTTTTATAAAAGTTAAATGTTGACATTATTATTATTATTATTATTTAACTTCTTTTTTTTTTAAAAAAAAAACTATAAACCTTATGAGTCATTCAGTTATTATTATTTTATAACTTAGTTATTACTTAATTAATTATTTTTATTAATTAATTATTTTTTATTACTTAATTGTTTTTATTACTTGTATAGATATAAATTTATGTTTATTGTTTCCTTGGAAAACAGTCCTGCTGTTATTTCTTAATGAAAAATATAATAATAATTTCCTTAAAAAAAAAAAAAAGATATTTAAAAAATGGCATACTAATAAATCACTTGGGTTTTTTATATAGAATCAAAAAAAAAATAGATTTTACTTTATTTTGTTATATATGTTTCATCAAGATTATTATGCAATTAAATAATATATTTATTTTAACTAAATATTGGATTAGATTTAATTTTTTTTTTAACTAAAATATTGCATTAAATTAAAGAATGTTTTTTAACTAAATATAGATCGGATATCCGTGAATGATTTATTATAAAAGAAAAAATGTTATGGTAATTGAGAATATAAATGGAAAGTTAATTAGAGAATAATTAAACACAAGTTTTATTTTATTATTTTATTTTATACAAAGGTGTAAACAATACAATACAAAATAAATCATTTAGCATTGTCATTGTTTACATTATTGAGATTTTTAATTATCTTCTCAAGAATTAATAATTTAGGATTTTTTTTTTTATATATTGGTTCCGTTTTTATTTTTTATCAGACAAATACTCGTGTATAAAAATATGGCTCTTCCATTGTTTCTTTATTTGTATATTTTGATCATCAGTCACACAGTTTTATCTAAGCACATGTGTCATAATAAACAAATAATTTTTTTGAATACAAAACAAAAGCAGTGCTACATTCTTAATAAAAAAAATTTACCAAATAAAGTTTTTATATGTGAAATATGTGTAATATGTTGTATTTATTTATTCTACTAAAAATATCGAAATAATTTGATACAAATATTTGTATATTCGAAATAATAAATATAAGTAATTAAAATATTAAAAATGAATTTCTTATTACTCCCAGCGACTCTATAAATCAAACTGCCTAGTTTTTTAGTTAAAACATTTATGGACTTATAAAAATTATTTTTTTTTATAATAATTGATACATTTTAATATATATTGAAATTTAAGTAATTTAAAAGATAGAGAGAGAGATGTTATAACTATTTTAGATTGTAGCTGCATATGCACTCCCATAATCGTCATGCTTAGGCATAGTACCATCAGAATTAACTAGTGATTCACACGTTGCAAAAACAAAATAACTAAGAGGAGAAATCGAATCCACTCCTTGGATAGAGCTTTCACGCTTCCATAAACATGTCCACGTACCAAGCAAACTATCAACAGAACAAGAACTATCCTTAAGATGAGTTTGGTCGCTCAAAGGCTGTACATCAGAATAAGATGTTGCTTCACGATGAGAGATCATATATTGACTACCATTCTTATATGCAACCTATAATTGATAATTACGATTAAATTGAAATGTGTTTGAAATTACATAATTGAAATTATAATTGATTATTATATTTACCATCGGAAATGTGCCCACCATTTGGATTCCAGGTGCCATTGCAGCCCACCTAAATTATAAATAATAAATTAAATAATAAATTAAAATCAAATTGCGATAAATTAAAATTACAATAAATAAAAAATAATTAATTTAAAATAATTAATTTACTTAGTACTTAGTGGACATGTAATATAACACATCTTTTGCGTGTCAATAAGATTTATAATAGTAAAAACACAACCTGAAGCAGAATAAAAAACGCCACTCTTCACCACTGTTTGAAAAAAAAAGTATAATAATTCGGAACTCAATTCAACGATTCAATTCAACATCATAAGTTCAACGTTGACTTCTCAAGATATCTTAAAAATAATTCAATATGACTCAACATAATACAATTATTACCTTGAAATAATAAAAATAATAAAATATTTCTTTTCCACATTTTCGTTTTTTTCGGTATTGAAAAACAAATAAATTTGAAATCTGTAAAATTTTTTTTTTTTTTTGAAGAGAAGAAAAAAAAGCGACTTTTTTATATCTTGTAATGTTTCATTATTTGCTCATTTTACGGGTCTTCCGAATATTTTTTTTTTTTTAAAAAATTAGTTATTTTTAGTAATTCCTTTTTGATAAACGAATTTGTTTTACAAACGACGATCAACATAAATAAAATTTAAATCGTAAAACGATTGAATTACAAAATGTAAATGTAAAAATTACAAAATGCAAATGTAAAAATTATAAAATGTAAATGTAAAAATTATAAAATGTAAATGTAAAATTATAAAATATAAATGTAAATTATAAGATGCAAATTGTAAATTTCTGGATAATTTATTATAATTTATTTAATCTTAAATTCAGTTATCAATTTTTATGATAAAAAGTTCGTAGTAGTAAATTTCACTTCGCAATTTATTTAGTACTTGATTATTGTACGTTGTATTATTTCTTTTTATTGTGAAAGATCAACGAAATTTTATTTGCTTGTTTTTTTTTCAGAAAAAAAATTATTTTTATCTAATTTAACTCAACCAAATTTTTTTCCCAAAAAAAAAATAATTTTAATAATAAAGAATTTTCGTCATTATAAATATTCGAAATGTAGGTACGGTTTTTTTAATTTTAGATCTACTCCCTCCTTTAAAACACCAATGTGATTCTTTATTTGTAAGATAGTCCGATCTTCGCTATCTTCGCTTTTCAATTCGGTAGTACCCAATAACAAAAATTAATTATTCTGTCCCGGGTTAAAATACTATTGGGAACATTTTTGTTATCATCTTTTATTCTTTTCAATTTTATCTCCCATTTATGCGTAGATTATTATAATTTATTAAATTTATAAAGTTTCAATATAAAATATAAAAATAGGGACCGACCGTGATTTTCCGTTGAATATGGCCAATGAAATCGTGAATTTTTGTTTATGCTGATCAGTCCGACTAAACGACATATTAATATCTGCTACTTATAACATTAAATAATTTCGGGTGACATGATGGACATGGCTTTAGCTATCCAGTTAATTATAAAAGTTAAAATAAATTTTTATTTTTATTTTTTTTTATTATAAGAAAACGAGGAGATTATTAAAGAAACACAATTAATTTGAAGGAATTCGATTTTAATAATACTTGCGGGATAGTTATTAGAAATTCGAATTAGAGAACTTGATAAAATTGGTGCACCACTGGTGAAACCAATTCGAATCCTATTTTTTCGAATCGAATTTACGAGCAAGATAAATTATTTATTATTACTATTATTATTATTATTAATGGTTTAACTATTTATTTTTTTTTTCGTCGGAAAATTCACTTTTTGAGTGACAATTTTATAATTTTATATTTGCTTTTTAATTATCGATCAAAAGAAATAATTTTTGTGCAATTCTTTAATTTGATTAATGAACGAATGTATGATTTTTAACAAATCATTCGATTTTGTGATAATTTCTTTATTCATAAATAAAAAAATTCTCAATTCTTATTTATTTATTATATTCACACTTTAGTCTAAATAAATAAATAAATAATAATTGTTCAAATCACAGGATCAATTATTTCAACTATACTATTTTTAGAAAAAAATACCATAATATTGTATATACTAAAAATTTATATATATAAAAATTATTTCAAAAATATCCAGAGCTTTTGAATTTTTCTTCCTCCTCTTTCTCCTGTTCTGATGACAATTCGCTTTTCTCCTCTTCTATTTTGTCATCAGAGCCAAAAGTTTCTAAGCTGAATGCTTTGCTGTTTTTCATATTTTCCTATAAAATGAAAGATATTAAATTTTCAATTTTCAAGAAAAAATAGACTATTTTCTACTTACATTATTTTTTTTTGTCATAATTTGCAAATATTTATTATCATTTTTAATATTCTCATTTTTAGGATTCAAAAAAATTCACATAAAGAAATGGCAAAGTGATTTGTTCTGAAGGAGCTTTAGAAAAATCCATCCAAAGTCTGTTAAGAATTCTTCTGCACTTACATTAAGTAATCAACATTATGAAGTTATTGAAGAATATGAAAATTGTGGAGTTAAATTAAATTTGATATGGATGTAGAATAATATTTTAATAATATAACATTTCATATTAGTTTAAATTTTTAAATTTTTAAATTCATGATTTTATTGTTAAATTACATTAAATAAATTAAATAAAATATTATTTGAAATATTATTTTAAATATTTAATAATATGGAGTATTTAAGTGATATCAACACAACATAAATAGTTAACTAATTTGCTTATATTTAAAGGAATCATCTGAAACAACAGAAACGGATAGATCTAAATCTTTTAAAGCATATAAATCATGGGAGAATATAAATACAATTAATAGTTAATTATGGAATTACATTACAATTTTTTTAATTTCAAAAAAAAGCTATTTTATAATATGAATGCACAAGATAAATAATTGATGGATTGCTTGCTAGTAGAAAAATATAAAGTTACATAACCTTGCTACTAAAGTGAAGTGTTTTGTTGCTCTTGTAATTAAATTTTATTAATCTCCATGATTTTAATAGAATAATTAAATAAAATATAATTATCTAATTGATATCTCTTTCTTTTTTTTTCATCTGTAATATTAATGATATGTGTTTACCCATTCTTAATAATTCATATCTAAAAATTAATGTTAACTTTAATTATTTCATAATCAAAAATAGTGAAATTATCTATTCTAATATAGGTTTTCTATTATCTAAGTAAAATTAGAACCTGAACTATACATAGAAGGATCATATCCAAAATATAGAACACAATTTATTTACTACTTTTGTCAATATTTAAATTGACGATCAAATCTGATATATTACCATTTTACAATGAGAAAATAAATATTCATAACCAGTATTAACATTCAGAACTAAAGGATTGTATTCTTCGAATATTTCGTATGTTCCTTTAACTTTTATGATTACAACAGTACAGTACTAATATGACATGTATCCCAAAAGGCCTGAGGTGCAAATACACTTTGAATTAACTGAAATTCTTATGAGGAGTCTATTAAAGAATAAGTTCTCAATTTTTATGATCAATCCAAGAGAAAATTTCAGCAATATGTTTATAAGTAATAATGATGGAAAGTTGTTTCGTTTGTTTTGCCATATGGGTAAGAAATTCTTGAACTACAATTGTTCTTGGTGTTAAAATTATTGATCTTACTAATGCACCATAAATTGCTGATTCAAGTTGTTTATCAAGAATTTCTCATAAGGTTTTATTATTTTCCAAACACCAGTACTAAAAATATGGAAAATCATTCTTTGAGTTCTCAGGTAAAATGGAATCCTGAACAATTTCCTGCTAAATAATCTTTGATCTTCTAGTTGTAATAATAACATTAAAAAATTTTTGAAATTATTTCCACTAAAAATTGTACAATAAAATGTGACTTTTGGTTAATTCTTCATTAGCTGTCACCATTAAATCCAAATTAAACCTTGTTCAACATTCTCTAAATTAACAAATTCTCCATAAATATATCTTTATTGAAATAAATAAATATCAATTATCAAAGTTAATTTATGTAACTTTTAATACAGTATTTTTATTATTAAATAGTAATGCAATAACTTACTTAAGAATCATATCAAAATTTTCATCAGGAATATATGGTTTATTAATTGCCTTGATATTGTTTTCAATCAGATTTAAATGGAATTTATAAAAATCTATAGCACATTCCTATTGTTGAGTTTGAATAAGGTTCACAGAATGATTTAAATATCACGTTCAAGTAATAATGAATCAACATCTAAAAAATGGAGAAAAAAAATTAAAGAATTTAAGCATAACGGTAGGTACTGTGTCTAATTTTGGATGAGTAATTTATAATTCATTATTTGGTTAATAAATTAAAAATTTAAATTTATCACTTGTATAATAATAAAATAATTCAATTTTTGATCTACTGGCTTATCTGGATTAACAATTTTAATACTAAGTGGAAATCTCGAACTTCAATACATAATATAAAAAGAATCTATTTATTAATCAAAAGTTGATTATAATCATTTTCTAATGGAATATTGTTTTCAGATCATTTTGTTATTGAATTATGTTTAGCCACAATTAATTTAATCTTTTGTTTTTAATCATAATCCCAATCATTAATTATTGCTCTACATAAAGATTATATTAGAATTATTATTAATTGGATTGGTATCATGGTTACTAAAAAAAGATATTACTGTATCTCCAGGATGCAAAATAAGAATTTCGCGTGATTTAGATCTTATTATCTCCAAATCTGACACTTCGATCAATTTAAGATTAATATACATATTAAAAAATATAGAATGTAATGATTCTAAAATAAAAACAATTTTTCTTTCCTTTTTCTGTTCTGTAGTAATTATGAATAGTATCAATAATTTCATAAAATCATTGACCACCCAAATTCTCATAGGAATCACCATTTCAGTTTTTTTTTTTATATAATCATCCATTGATTAATGAATTGTTGAGATGCAGATTCATATTGAAGTTTATGTTTATAATATTTGGAATAATAAAAAGCCTTGATAATATTCAAATAGTTTCTTTAGTGTGACTGTGACCTATATAGAAAAGTAAAATATATTAGAAATTAATATATAAAATATTTATATCAAGAATAAATATATTAAATAATTGTATTAATAATAAATATATTAATATCTTGCTTGCACGATACTTTTGAATCATGATATATTTTAACTAATGTGTAAATTTTTGTAGTATTTATCAATAGATAAATAATAAATAGAATTTAAATAAACCGAATTTAAATAACCAATATAATTAATAACTTACTTCGTCCTTCTCTTTCAACTGATAAAATCTTTCAACCAATAAACAACCATGATCAAATCTGGTTCCAAGACCCTTCTTTATCACCAAGCGTTCTTTTTTTAAATTAATAACATTTTAATAATTATTACAACAATTTATAGAATATTTTAATTAAACTTACTAAATTTCATTAACATCAATCTCCTCTTTATTTTATTGATAACTCTGTTCCATGGTTTGGAGAGTTGCAGGGTTTTGATGACGAAAATAGTTTAACAGACTAAACTCTGGTTTGAATTCTTTATCATGTCGCTATCATGATAAATTAAATAAATTAAATTTTAAGTAATTGAAATATTTATAAGAGTTTAGAATATTAAAAATATCTCATCGTTTAACTTTCTCTCGCTCCAATTAAATTTTCCTTTAATTTAGGGACATTACATTAGGATTTGGGTTATTAGAATTATCCATTCCAGAATTGAACTAGGATCCAAACCTAACTTTGATGCAATAAAAACTTTCATTTATTAAAAAAATAATAATAAATAATTAAAAAAAATAATAATAAAATCTATAAATTAGATTCGAATAATAAGATCTTACAAGTAATTCAGACTTTTGTTCGTACGTCCAGTCAGAACCAGTTAACTATGGTTTAACCTTAACATTCCAAAGAGAGTCATCATTTTTTTCGTGCGTGGAAATTGCCTTCTCCATTCACTGTGGTCTATGATCCCTAGACTCAGCAACTATGCCGTAATAATTATAACATTAATACATTTATAGATAATTTCTTTCATAATATTGAAGCTTACCTTGTAAAACTTATATTTTTTTGACGGTTGTTCTGTCTCATCATAAAATATGGTACATTTTCAATAGATTTTGTTTATTTATTTCTACTTTCTACTTCTAGATCCTTGAATTCCATGGTCTTATCATAAATACGAGCATATAAAGAAACTTTAAGATTTCTAAATCTTTTATTTCCCATGTCTTGAAAAATATAAAAAATTGAGTATTGGCCAGCAGGTCATTCTTCTAAAAATTCTGCTCATTCTTTTTGCAAAAATTCCATTCAATAAGGGATATGTTTATTATGTACCAAAGAACATTTTATTAAAACTTAGTCTAATGGAAGAAAGCATTTAAATAAATTAAAAAATAAATAAAGTAAATAAAAAAAATTAAAATAAATCAATAAATAAATTTACCCTTTGGAATATTTTCATATGTTGTTCTTTTTAATGCCTTTCTTGATGAAATGAAAATTAAAGAATTAATTATGAAAGAATGAAATAATTAATAAAATAATAAATGAATAAATTACTTACTCAACCACCATCATTAAGTGAAAGGGTGCAAAATGAAACCAAACAAGTGAAGGTGAAATGACTTTTAATGCACCAATGGCTGAAAGATAACTTGCTAAATCAATCATGACTTTTGAAAATTATTAAATGCTAAATCACTCTTTTCATTTTCTTGGCGTATTGATATATAATACGTGCAACCACATAAATAAATAAACAGTAATAATAATAATAATAAATAAATAATAATGAATAAATAAAATATAAATGACAAATAATAATTAAATAATATATACCATCTCTAAAGTCTTTATGAGAAATATAATTCGAATAACTAATCATCGAATAATTAGAATAATTAGATGGTTCAGATGGAATAAGATTTCAAGCATGAAATTCAGGTATTTGTTCCATATCCTTTTGAAGATCCAAAAATTGGATATTTTTGAAGTTTTATACGTCCACATAATTCTTTTAGGAATGGACGAAGATTGAATATTAAAAATAATTTTCATCATAATCATCACCATTGTTATTACTAATTATATGTAGATCAGGGATTTGTCATCATTGCTTTATATGCTTCACCAAACATGTCTATTTTAAATGCATTACTGAAAATCATTGAACTGAAGTTTGATACCTTTAATTTAAAAAAAAAGTATAAATGTTAATATAAAAAGAAATAATAGTAAAAAAATAAATAATAAATAAATTTAAAATAATAAATAATAACAATTAAATAAATAAGTAAATAAATAATAAAATAACTATAAATAAATAAAATTAATAAAATTAAATAAAAATAAATAAAAATACTCACAGAAAGCTGCTCCAGTCCAAATAAATTTTCAGCTGCTTTCTCATATTTACGTTTTTTAATAATTGTCCAATCAATTTAAAGGAGTTTCTAATAAGAATTAACATATTGTTGAAGATATTCAATAAATCCCAAAACAATTAATAATTTACCAATCAAAGATTTGGAATTTTAATGATAAAAGGTATTGTTTATGAATAAACAATATCTTAAATCCAGAATTAGTAATTCCTCTCAATCACTCCATCTTCTGCTTTCACCATTATTGATCTATCTTGCCATTGTCGATTGTTTTTGTTTAAGGTTAATTATTGATTCAGAATATGCAGATTGTTTAGGTACTCATTTAAGAATTATATAATCGCAAAAAATTGACATACTCATTGATACCCTTTGATTTCCTCCATTAATTTCCGTAATTTGGTTTCGATAAAAATAAGATATAAATTATGAGCTATTGTATAATGTAATTGAATAACATCAGTTTAATTCTTTCCCCGGTAGTTATAATATTCCCAATATTTCCAATATTCTCTATTTTATTATCGCTACCACTACTACTTATATTATTATTGCTGCTGTGCTGTTGTTTCCATCCCTTTCGAATAAAACATCATTAAATATGGATAAAAATATATATAACTAATTCTAATTATTATGTTTTGTTTTTTCTTTAAAAAAAATAAAACTTAACTTACATCTTATTTATCTAAATTCGAACACCAATGTATTACTAAAATATTATTAAAAATCCAAGCTAATAAAAAAACTTTAAATGACATGTGCACAAATGTTTTTCTTTAAACCGGATTAAACTGGACGATCTCCGCGAATATCGATGTCAAAAGGATGAAGCACATGCCATTTTGTAGCTAAGAGCAAGGCTGTTCTCTTTAGCTTAGAAAAAGCTTAGTAGAAAATCGCTCTACGTCTTGCAACTCGCGAGCGAAGTCGAAAAAACGGAAAAAGCCCGCACAAAAAAACTTGCGCAAATTTGCGCGGGTGATTAAAATTTGCGCAAATTTTCGGCTAATAAAATTTCCTGATGAAGTGGTAAATTATAATTTTAACTACTAATTACTAATCAAGAAGAGGCTGTGTTTGTAAAAAAAACTTTGAATAATTCTTGATTGTCATAATAACCATTTTCTTATTTAAGTGACCATTATTCATAGAGGAAAG
>CAJVPK010000956.1:0-18004 GCA_910592015.1 Diversispora eburnea | reverse complement strand
CCACAATTAACATTTGAATTTTAAAAATATTTTTAATAATTTTTAAGTGGTCGGATACTTTTGGCCGGGGAGTGTACGTTAATGACATATGCATGTTCTTGTATTTTAATTGCACAGACCAAGGTATAAAAGAAATAAAGGAAAACAAAAAAGAACAGCTGTGCTGCTCATCGTATCATCCTTCGTTAATTCTTACTAAATTTGAGAAATGCACAAAACAATCTACATCATTATGCATTTGTTTAAATTAAATTCAGGTTTTGGTTTAAGAGTACAATATCTTGCATAAAACATATTTTCATTACCACTAGGAAATATCTTTAAAGTTTCACTAAAATATATCATCATTCAACAAAGAAAATGATATTCCCTATATCAATTAATAAAATTCTTACTAAATTTGAATATTTTTGTATATATAGTTTTCTTTTTGAGAAACAACAAGAATATCAACGCAACTAAGAATGAATTAGTACGTCATTGCGTATTTTGCAGGTGTCAGGTTTAAATTACTTTTTTTTAAAAAAAAAAATTTTTAAGCAAATGATCAAAATAACGCAAATGATGAATATATGCATCGTTAATCTTATGATGTATATAAATAAAAATTTTAACAAATATTGCTTTTTTGCTTTTTAAATATTGATATCACGTGGGTTAAAGAATTTTTAAATTTCATTTTTGATTGTTTCTTCAAATTTTAAATCATGTACAGAATACACATATAAATATGCGGATGTTGCTTCAAATTTTGTGCAAGCACACATTCCTGACATTGAATTTTTAAACACTGCAACCATTTGAAATATTTTAGTAAGATTTTCAATTCTAATTTGTTTTTGTGAGTGAATTTCAGATACGAAATAGATAACAAGCAAAGCAATAAAAAGTAATAAAAAGTAATAACAAGTAATGCTAAGATCTAAAAGGTTAAAATAAAATAAAAAATAACAAGTAATGAAGTTGAATTTGTCGAAATTAAATAAATAAATAAATGCAAATTTAACTGGATTCAATAAATGAATCTTTTTGTTTAAAATTTCATTTATAAGAGTATTTTTATTATTTTTATTTATTAGGTATTTTTAATTGAAAACAATAAAAATTTGATTTACAATAATTACGTAATATCCGTTAAAAATTAATATAATATAATTAATTATGAAAAAAAAATGAGTAAAATAAAATATATAATTGATGCTTACTAGTAATTATATGAGAAAAAGATTCTGTTAGTTCTTCAAGTTTTTTTTCAAAATTTGGATCATTTACAGGTTTTGGAAGATTTGAAAAATTGAGAAGTCTACTAGTATAAATTGCTTGTGTTTGTAATTAAGTGGAGTTGTGGTTGTTGTATCGGTTTCTATTTGATTTTTAGAAAATTCTTCAGCCTCTCTAATTTGAATTGTAATTTCTTTAACATAAAAATAATAATTATTATAATCCCGATAGTATTTATCCAATTCTTTATATAATTCTTCATAAGTAAGTCGATGAGTACTTCGAGCATCCCAACATCGCATAATCACTTGTGTAATTAATTTAGGAGTAAGAAATGGAATTTTCGGTCGTAATCCATTACATATTTTCAAAGCTAATTCTTCATCATGTGGCACATCAGGATATGGTGGATAACCAGTAACTATTTCGTAATCAATAATTGCAAACGAATAGACATCAGCAGCCATTGTATATTCTTTCCCACATAATACTTCAGGAGCTATATAGGGCAATACTCCAAAAACATTTCTCTTTTGGGGATTTTCTCTATTTTTCCAATTAATTTACTTACCCCAAAATCTGAAATATACAAATAATCACTAAAATCACGCGATAAAATATTCCCATGGTGATTTACTATATTTAATTCCTTTAAAATTTATTGTTAAATTACTTAAATACGATAATTTATCAGTTCAACTAATATTATTAAAATTATTATTTAAAGATTTCCACCCATTATATATTCTAAAACCATCATATATTTGCAAGTTTCTGGATCTTTTGTAATTCCAAAAAATTAACATCTAAAAATATATTTTTTAATTATTATAAATTTCATAATAAAGTTTCAAATTAAATTAGAATATTATTTTACCTCATTTAAGAAGTCTTTATTCATATCTCCAATACCATCAAACTTTTTTAATACCACATCAAGTTGACCATATCTTTTCCATCGTTCATTTTTAATATCCTAATTTTCAATATATCCATTGACTCACTTAACATAATAAATAGTACCAAACCCACCTTTTGCTATTTCTTTAATACCTTCAAATCTATCATAAGGTATCCATTCTATTACATTCCATCTGGCGTCAGCATTTAGTTGAGGATCTTAATAAATTTATCTATTATATCATTTTCACTCGTCCATTTATCAAAATCATTTTGAAACGTGTTGAGTTGCACCGTTTGCACTAATCATCATTATATTTTGATTGCATTCTGGGCATACCATTTTATTCACTTACAATAATTAAGGCAGAAATTTATTTTTTTAAAAATAAATAAATTAATATCTGAATTATCTGATTTTCTGAATTTACGTTTTTGATGAAAATTGCTTCGATACGAATGGGTTTAAAATTTAATTTTTTTTTATTTCGCAAAATATTAAAATGTGTAGAATAAAAACCAGAATGATAATTTTTTTTATTTATATCGTAAAATATAATATGTAGAATTGAGTAGCATATAACCAACTTCGATAGTCATATGATATTTTAAGTATGCCTATGCCTACATGACGACCAAAATTCAAAAAGGAAATATTAACAATAGGATTTGCAAAATTTTATTGTCAATATTTCCTTTTCTGAATTTGGGTAGTTTATGATGATCAAAAAACATTGGACAAAAATGTAATGTTTGATCGATATCTTTTATAATATATGTAAAGCGAAAAAGATTAAGTAGCTATATCTTAGATTAACATTAAACTAATACATAAGAATAATAGAATATCACATAATAATAATATAAACATAATAATTAAAGATTTATTTTGGATCAAAATTGATGATTCAATCAAACGAATATTACTAGGAAATGGTAAACCAGAGCATAATATATATTATAACATGTGATCATTATCTAATAATCATTATCACAGCATCCTTTCCCAAGTTACGTCTTTGATATTTTGCCTATTGCTGCATCAAAATGTAACCTTACGCGTACATTAAATGTCCTACGCTCTGTTATAAGAATGATAGACTTAATTGAAAATCTTTTTTTACTTAATAATTTGAAAAAAAAAATATTTAGAATACATGATTTATTTGGTGGCGCAGGTTTTTGTATTAAAATTTGTTTTCATGAAGTTATTTAACTTTGAAACCAATAAAAATTCAAGTAATTTTAAGAAATTTCCTTTTTTTTTCAAGTTATTAGCTTAAAATAAAAAATATTTCTATTTTTTAATTAATTCTTTTAATGATAGAATATGTTAAAATATAATCTAAAGTATGTATACATGAATTTTGAGATTTTAGCTGCTACTTTTATTGAACGAAAAATGCTATTATAGTTTGTTCTCAACTTTGTTAAAATTTTGATAATTGTTAATGTTTAGTAATTATTTGTAAAACTTTGAGTTATATAAAGGTCTTTACTTATCTATAGGGGAAACATAGATTTCATATGTAAATATGAGTTTGAATTAATTATAGGCGGATTTATTAAATTTGAATTCTGTAAAGTTCTATTAAATATTTGAATAAAGCGTTCTAATCTCAACCAAATTTTATAAATTTTTTTTAAAAAAAACTTTAAGAATTGACAGACTTATCTAATAAGGGAACACGGGAAGCACAGATTTCAATTTGCGGTTAAATCTCTTCCATTCTGTAAAAATGAAGCATCTAGTCGTTGCGCATTCACATTAGCCACTCCCACCGAAGAAGATTGATTAATATTAGAATCTCCATTAAATAAAAAATTCAAGAATCTATTTTTAATCATTTCCTCGTAAGTTATAAGGTTATTGTTGTTAATCATAACAACTGGAGCATTTAAATGATTATTGTTAGAATTATCAAGGTTAACATTGTTGTTGCTGTTTGTCATCGTAATTTTGGATATTTATAATATTAGAGAGGCAGAAAATGTAAATTACCTTTATGTCAGTTCGGTCAATTACACCAACATTTATATAAGATTTTGAGAAAATAATTTGAATATTTTAGGGTTTATGAATATAGTTCAAACTAATAAATCTTTTTGAGAAAATAAAATCATAATCTATAATCTTATTTATTCTATGTATTATTGATTTTCTATCAAAGTATCTGCATGGAAAGTTCGTATATATTCAAAAAATCATAATAATTTACAAATGATTTATCCCAAAGTTCTGAGTATGTGTTCAATGAAAAAAAAAAAAACACCAAGTCAAAGACAGAAGAAAATTAATAAAGAATTTTCTTTCAAGTATTATTACAATACAAAGTAAAACAAAAGAAATTATTTTAAATTCTTAATATAAATATAGAAAATTCATTTAATCATCAAATTTAACCAAATTAAAATAAATTAATTTATTTCATGCAAAAAATAGTAACACAACTTTATTTATGACATATTCATTATGAAATAATTCGCAGGGGTATTTAAATCTTTACATTATTATTAATTTTTGTAGTTGAAAAATTGGCGATATTTAAATACAACATTTTTCATGGCATACAATGAATTAATATTATTAAAACATTATTATACATTCATGAAGGGATTAAATATAAATTAATATTAATTAAGATTATTAATTTAGTACAAATTACATAACATCATTGAGTTTTCTTTTTTTTTTTTTTTTTTTTTGTCCAAAATGAGTCATTGAGCAAAAATAACTTCGATCATTTTTTTTAATCATAAGAGATTATTTCGATTATCACGAGTGCAAAAATGAGTATTTCAATGAATTACGCTTAAAATTTTTCATAATGTACGCCAATGACATGCAAAGGAAATAAAGGAATCCTGATATCATTAATTCTTACTAAATTTGAGAAATGCACGGAACCACGAGCCAACTACACCATTAAATTAAATTCCGATTTTGGTTCAAGAGTACATCGGAAATATCTTTAAAGTTCCACTAAAATATATCATTCAACAAAAAAAAATGATATTCCCTATACCAATTTCTCTTTTGAGAAACAACAAGAATATCAACGCATTTTGCAAATGTCAGATTTAAATTACTTTTTTGAAAAAAATTTTTTTTTTAAAGCAAATGATCAAAACATACACGAATAACGCACATAACACAGGAAAAGGAATCTAAATATACGCAAATGGTGAATATATGCATCGCTAAGCAAGCATTGTACTCCACATCTGGACATCTTAGAATGTAAATAAATAATAACAAATATATGTCACGGCTTGACAACAAATGCTAAATGCTTTGCTTGTTATATTGATATCGCGTGGGGATCAAATAAGGATATACTTTAAAAGAATTTTAAATTTCATTTTTGAAGATAGAAGGTCTCTTTTCATTTGAATTTTTTTTTTATATTGTATTAAAGGAACAACCATTTAATGTGTAAAATTCAAATTTTAAATCATGTACGTGTACAGAATGCACATATAAATTAGAATTTCATGTGCAAAATTTGCAAAGTTTTTTTTTTTCAAATTTTGTGAAAGCGGACATTCGAGACATTGAATTTTAAACACTGCAACCATTTGAAATATTTAGTAATATTTTCAAAAAACTAATTTTTTTGTTAAGAAATGAACCTTTTTTTTTTGTGAGGGAATTTCGGATACGAAATAGTTAACAACCAAGCAATAAAAAGTAAAATGACAAGTAATAAAAAGTTATGCCAAGATCTAAAAAGTAATAATAGGTTGAATTTGTCGAAATTAAAGAAATAAATAAATGCAAATTTAGCTGGATTCACTAAATGAATATTTTGTTTAAATTTCATTTATAAGAGCATTTTTATTATTTTTATTGATTAGGTATTTTTAATTGAAAACAATGAGCAACTCATTGCTCTATTAAGTTTACCTGATTTATGACAATAATTACGTAATGGCCGTTAAAAATAAATATCAAAATGTAGATTGTAACTTTAGAAAATATAAAGATTATCACTCCAAACCAAGTTAATTAAATCTACTTTTATAATGATATTTATTATATTTAAAAATCTTCAATATCATCATCTAAAAAAAAATTAAATTAAATTAATATAATTAATTATGTTATGAAAAAAAATGAGTAAAATAATATAAGTAGTAATTATATGAGAAAAAGATTCTGTTAGTTCTTCAAGTTTTTTTTTAAAAATTTGGATCATTTACAGATTTTGGAAGATTTGAAAAATTGAGAAGTCTACTAGTATAAATTGCTTGAGGATGTGTTTTGTAACCAAGTGGAGTTGTGGTTGCTATTTGATTTTTAGAAAATTCTTCAGCCTCTTTAATTTGAATTGTAATTTCGCTAGTAATGTTTCTTGGATAATAATAGTCGTATCTAATCAACTCTTCATTTAATTCTTCAAAAGAGGGTCGATGGGTAACTCGAGCATCCTAACATCACATGATCATTCGTGAGGAGTATGAAATGGAATTTTCGGTCGTAATCCATTACATATTTTTCAAAGCTAATTCTTCATCATCTGGCACATCAGGTTGTGGTGGATAACCAGTAACTATTTCGTAAGTAATAATTGCAAATGAATAGACATCAGCAGCCTTGGTGTATTCTTCGCCACTTAATACTTCAGGAGTTATATAGGACAATACTCCAAAAGCATTTCTCTTTTGGGGATTTTCTCTATTTTTTCCAATTAATTTACTTAGCCCAAATCTGAAATATATAAATAATCACTAAAATCAAATAATAAAACATTTCCAGGGTGGAAATCGTGATGAATTATGCCTAATTTATGAATTTCTTTAAATTTTCTTGCTAAACCTCCTAAATAATCCAATTTAATAAACCATTTAATATTATTAAAGATAATTTCTAAGACTTCCGCCCATTAGATATTCTAAAACCATCATATATTTGCGAGTTTCTGGATCTTTTGTAATTCCATAAAATTCGATTGATGAATATTCTTCCGTTTCCATTGCTCAAGTGAATGGACATCTAAATAATATTTTTTTAATTATTATAAATTTTATAATAAAGTTTCAAATTAAATTAGAATATTATTTTACCTCATTTAAGAAGTCTTTATGTACATTTCCAATACCATCAAACTTTTTAATACCACTTCATATTGATCACGTCTTATCCATCGAATATTCCATTTGAAAATTGGTCCATCGATCCACTTAACATAATAAATAGTACTAAAACCACCTCTTGCTATTTATTTAATACCTTCCAATCTATCATAAGGTATCCAATTCTATTACTTTCCAATCGGTATCAGAATTTAGTTGAGCATCTTGAATAAATTTATCAATTGTATCATTCCCACTCGTCCATTTATCAAAATTATTTTTGAAATGCGTCGAGTTGCACGGTTTACACTACCAACCATCATATTCTTGATTGAATTCTGGGCATAACATTTTATTCACTTATATTATATAATGTAAAATTTTGAATTTTTTTTTAATAATGTCAATAAATAAATTTATATCTGAATTACCTGAATTTATAAAAATTGCTTCGGTACAAAATATTAAATTATATAAATATATAGAATTGAGTCACAGAATAAATACGATTAGTTAAACCTTTTCTCAAAATACTATAGTACGTAATTGAGTAACCAAAAAACCAGAAATGTTACAACAAAAGGTAATTTCTCGAACTTCGATAGTCACATGATATTTTAAGTACTACAATCTTTTGATAAAAAAAAGCCATAATAGAAAAACATGATCGATATCTTTTATAAATATATAAAGCGAAAAAGATAAAGTATCTAACGATAAACTAATACATATAAATAATATAATATCAAATAATAATAAACATAATAATTAAACTCGATTTGTCATTTTTTGTCGATTTTGCCATTTTTTGTCGATTTGCCATTTTTTATTTCGATTGTCATTTTCGATTATTTGATGATTAACACTACGATGGATCAAATTGGTGATTCAATCAACGGATCAAATTGGTGATTCAATCAAGAATCAATTGGTGATTCAATAAGAATCAAATTAGTGATTCAATCAATGAATCAAATAATAAATAAGTAATAAATAGTAAATGAATGTATAAAATAAAATAATAAAAATTCTGTTAGAATTCTCCTCCATTTTGTAAAAATGAAGCATCTATTCTTTGCGGATTCACATCAGCCAATCTCACCGAAGAAGATTGATTAATATTAGAATCTCCATTAAATAAAAAATCCAAAAATCTATTTTGAATTATTTCCTCGTAAGTTGTAAGGTTATTGTTATTAATCACAACAACAGGAGTATTTGAATGATTATTGTTAGGATTATTAAGAGGTGGAGGATTAACGTTATTATTAATCACAACAACGGGAGTATTTAAATGATTATTGTTGGGATTATTAAGAGGTGGAGGGTTAACATTGTTGTTGTTTGTCATCGTAGAGAGACAGAAAATGTAAATTGCTTTTCTGTCAGTTCGTCAACTTGGGGAAAACACCAACATTTATATAAGATTTTTGAGGAAAAAATGATTTGAACATTTGAGGGTTTATGAGTAAAGTTCAAAACTAATTAACCTTTTTTGAGAAAATGGAATCATAATATATAATTTTTTTATTTAATTCTATGTATTATATATTTTCTATCAAAGTATCTACATGGAAAGTTCGTATATTAAAAAAATTAATTATTCTAAAATTATCACAATTTAATAATTTACAATAATTTGATCTCAAAGTTCTGAATATGTGTTCGATGGGGAAAGACACCAAAAAAAAATTATTGAAGAATTTTCTTTCACAAATACATATTATTTAATTGGCGAATTTTAAGCATAAATACATGATATCCACTTTTAAACTTTATATTAGATATAACTTTGTAATTAAAGAATCGAATATTGTTATAAATGAAACAAACCATTTATAAAGGGGTCAATATAAATTAAGTAATATTATGTAATATTATGTAAAAAAATATGCTTGTTGTCAATCATTTAATCATTTAAACAAAAAATTCCTTGGATTATTTTTTCGAAGAAAATACAATAATTTTCAATCAATCAATTTTTTTTAATCATTCTAATACTAAAAGAGAAAGTACAATAAAATGAATATTTCAATGACTACACTTAAAAAATTTTCATAATTTACGCCAATGACACATTTATTCTCACCTTTAATTGCACAGACCAAAATATAAAAGAAATGAAGAAAACTAAAGAACATATTGTTTAAAATTAAGTTCGAGGAGAAAAAAATGATATTTCTAAATTTAATATATTATATATATATTTTTTCTTTTTGAGAAATAACAGGTTTGATTCAAGAGTACAATATCTTGCATACCCCACATCGCATCATATTTTCTCCACTGAGATATCGGAAGTTTCACTAAGATATATCGGAAAGTTCCACTAAAATATATAAACAAAAAATGACATCAAAGCAACAAAGAACGAGCCAGCTAAGCCATTGTGCATTGCAGATGTCAGGTTTAAATTACTTTTTTTTTTTGAAAAAAAAAATTTTTAAAGCAAATGATCAATGAACATACATATAAAATAGAAAAGAAAAGAAACTAAATATATGCAAATAATGAGTATATGTATCGCTAAGCGAGCATTACATTGTATTCCATATTTGGGCATCTTATGATGAGAATAAAAAATTGTAACTAGCTATGATGACTTTGCAACACATACTAAATGCTTTGCTTGTTGTACATTTTAATATATTGATATCACGTGGGGATTCAAATATTTGTTTTTGGTAAAAATCTCTGAATAATTAACTTATTCATTATATCATTTTTGATTTGATTTTCAAATAAAGATATACTTCGAAAGAATTTTAAATTCCATTTTTGAAGATAGAAGGTTGTTTCTTCATTTGGATTTTTTTTATTGTATTAAAGGAACAACTATTTAGAGTGTTTAGAATTCAAATATTAAATAATGTACGGAATACACGTATAATTATGTGCAAAATTTGTACGGATGCTTTTCAAATTTGTCAAGCGCACACTCCACACATTGAATTCAACCATTCGAAGTATGAGCAAGATTTTCAAAACTAATTTTATTAAGAATGATCACCTTTTTTAAAGAAGGAAACAATAAAAAGTAATGACAAGTATTTATAATTTTATGTGCAAAATTTGTACGGATGCTTCTTTTTATGCGCAAAGTTTTCAAATTTGTGCAAGCGCACACTCCGCACATTGAATTCAACCATTTGAAGTATTAGCAAGATTTTCAAAAATTTTTATGGAGAGAAAAGAAAGAATTTCGAATATAAAAATAGATAACATTCAAACAATAAAAGTAATGGTAAGTAATAAAGTGCCAATCAGTTGAATTTGTCCAAATTAAAAAAAAAAAATTAATGCATATTTAACTGGGCTCAATAAATGAACTTTCTGTTTAAAATTTCATTTGTGATAGTTTTTTTTTTATTATGCATGCATCTTAATAAATCTTGATTATGTATTTTTAATGAAAACAAAGGAAATAAAACTACATTGTCTTGTTGCTTCTTTATTCTGCTTAGCTGTTATTTCTGACAATGATTACATAATTGTTGTTAAAATTAATAATAAAATGCACATTGTAATGTATGTGAAACCTTGTTAAATGATATTACTATTACTATAATTGCATTTGTACAATCTGTTGTGATCCTTTAAAATAAAATTCAATTGAACTGGACTGATCTTGGAAATTGTTATCTCAATGGGATCGGAACCTCAAAAGATGAAAGGAAAGCATTCCAGTGGTACCTGAAATCGGCTGAAAGAGGAGACAGTGATGCACAATTTAATCTTGGAAATTATTACTCCGATAGAACTGGAACCACAGAAGATAAAGAAAAAGTATTTTTTGTTCAACAAGTATGAAACTATCAGGATTTTATTTTAAAGAATTACAATGTTAGTTAGTTGTATGTATTGTAGTATAGTTGTTCAACAATGCGTTTTTCACATTATATTGAATATAATGTGAAAGTAAGAGAATGAAGATATTTCTTTTTATTTAAGAATCCGAAATTATAATAAAATACTTGAGGATACAATAGCTAATTGAAAGTATATATAGAAAGAAAAAATATGAAAATATGTACACCTATTGAAGCACATCCTTTTATTTTATTGATTATGATTCTAATGCTTCCAAATAATATTCTCTACTGAAAATCAAAAAATGATACTATCAAAAAGATTTAAATATACACACACATATTAAAAGTAAATGAATATTTAAAGTTCTCTTCAGCTTGAGTGGTGGACAATGGAAATAAAGAATTTATACAAAAGATGATATTAGGAGATCCAAATAATAAATTAGAAATAATATATAATTTTTGATTATGTCTTTCATGAAAATGGGTAACTATTGCTTATGGAATTATATATTTTTTTTTATTTTTGCACTTCGAAGATAATATTTAAAGTTAGCATTTATGCATGCCTATAGCTTTTGTACACAAGGAAATTAAAGAAAAAGAATTTACTGTGAATTTATTTATATCTTCATGTCATGGAAGGTGGCAGGTTCCTCTTATGTAAGTATATATTATATGTAACTCATCAATGAATACCAGAGACATTAACTCCTAATTATTTACAATAATAATGTAATTTATCACAAACAATAATTAATTGTCTTTAAAATATTTTTATAACTCTGCATTAGATAAATTCTTTATATAATTACAATAGTTGCTTTTATACAATATTAAATTTTTTTGTTGCATAATAATTACGAGCACCAAATTTTAACATTTTATATTTCTCAACAACGAATACCTTTGACTCTTCAAATGTAGAATTTTACCAATAATGAATACTTTTAATACATGGAGTTAGTTACTTCATGATCTCATTATCTGCAAAAAAAATTTTTCATTACTTTAAGATTTTTTAAAATATATACGATTTTTTTATTTTTATTTTTTATTATTTGTTGATATAAGCATCTATTAATATTTTCTTAATGCATTGAAATCATTTAAATGGTTTAAATATTTTTAGTTGTATTCTTAGATAAAATTCCATTATTTTTAGTAATAATACAATTTTAATGGGGATATATTTGTGTTGAAATAAGAAATATCTAATAGATTTTTTATTTATATAAAATTTCAAGTAATATTAGGATAAAGATACTTATTAAATTTTAATTAATAAATTAATTAAAAATTATATTAACTAGACTTCTAAAAAAATTCATATGATAAAATATCATTGATAATTGATTTTTATTGCATGATAAAATAAGTATAAAATTAAGTTATTTAATTCATCCAAATATGATAATTTATGTTATATATTTAATGTGAAGAATTTATAAAATATAAATTATCTCTTGACTCCAAACTAAATTAATCTAATTTAAGCAAAATTACTTTTATAATAATATTTATTTAAAAATCTTCAATATCATCATCTAAATAAAAATGATTAATTAAATTATTTTTTATTTATTATAAATGAAATAAATAAAATAAAATATATTATTGATACTTACTAGTAATTATATGAGAAAAAGATTCTGTTAGTTCTATAAGCTCTTTTTCAAAATTAGGTTCATTTATAGGTTTTGGAAGATTTGAAAATTTTAGAAGTCTACTAGTATAAATTGCTTGTGGATGTGTTTTATAATTAAGTGAAATTTTAGTTGCTGTTTGATTTTTAGAAAACTCTTCAGCTTCTTTAATTTGAATTGCAATTTCACTAGTATTTTTAAAATAATCATTATAGTATGTATCCAACTCATTATATAATTCTTTAAAAGTGGGTCGACAGGTAATTCGAGCATCCCAACATCGCATAATCACTTGTGTAATTAATTTGGGAGCATGAAATGGAATTTTTGGTCGCAATTCATTACATATTTTCAAAGCTAACTCATTATAATGTGACACATCAGAATACGGTTAAAAATCAGTAATAATTTCATAAGCAATAATTGCAAATGAATAAACATCAGCAGTCTTTGTATTTCCTTCCCACATAATACTTCAGGAGCTATATAGGGCAATACTCCAAAAACACTTCTCTTTTGGGAATTTTCTTCACTTTTCTCAATGAATTCGCTTAACCCAAAATCTGAAATATATAAATTGAATAATTTAAAATTAGATGATAAAATATTTCCAGGGTGAAAATCGTGATGTACTATATTTAATTCATGAATTTCTTTAAAATTAAATGTTAAATCTCTTAAATCAAATAATTTATTAGACCAACCAATACTATTAAAATTATTATTTAAATAATTTCTATAATTTCTAAGATTTCCTCCTTTTAGATAATCTAAAACCATCATACACTTGTTAGTTTCTGGATCTTTTGTAATTCCATAAAATGAGATTGATGAATATCCTCGTTTCCTTTGTTCTCAAGTGAATGGACATCTAAATAATATAATTTTTAATCATTATACATTTTCAAATAAATTTCATATTAATTTTAAATATTATTTTAACTCATTTAAGAAGTCTTTATTCATATCTCCAATGCCATCAAACTTTTTTTAATACCACTTCACGTTGACCATATCTTTCCCATTGTTGATTTTGAATATCTCATTTAACAATTCGTCCTTCAATCCATTTAGCGTAATAAATAGTACTGAAACCACCTTTTGCTATTTCTTTAATACCTTGAAATCTTTAATAAGGTATCCATTCTATTACTTTCAAACGCTGATCAGCATTTAGTTGAGAATCTTGAATAAATTTATCGATTGTATCATTTTCACTTGTCCATTTATCAAAATCATTTCTGAAGCGTGTTAGGTTTGCACCACCAACCATCATATTCTCGATTGCATTCTGGACATATATCGGACATTTTTTTATTCAATTATAATATGTAATGTAGAATTTTATATCTGAATTATCTGAATTTACGTTTTGACAAAAATTGCTTGTCAAATTTATCAATTTTATATATTTCACAAAATACTATATAATATGTAAGAATTGAGTAACCAATAATAAATAATTATCTCTTATGATAATTATTTGGTGGCTTGGTTTATTCAAAAGTCCTTTTTTGAGAAAATTTTATTTCTTTCGAAATTGGTAATCAATGATCGAAGTTAGAAGAAGGTAAGTCAGGAACAAGAATTCTAAAGAAAGTTGAAATTATAGGTCTTTTAGCATTTTGAATTAAAATTATTGAACATTTATTATTTATTTTATTATTCTTAAATGACAGAAAACGAAAAGTATAAATTAATAAAATGATATATTACAAGGTATGAAGTTTCTAGAAGGGAAATGACGTTTGGAATGTATTTGTTAAAATAAGAAATAAGTCTGTTCAAAGGTAAAAAAAAAGATTTTCATTGTATTCATTGCATTGTGTTCATTATATTTATAAAAGTTAACTTTCTTTCCAAAGATAATATTGAAGAACTGACAAAAATATTTAATTTGCAATATAAATTTTTAGCGAAGGTTTGATTAAAATGATTATTGAATTTTAAGTTATTTTCTCGAAGATTTTAATTAATTTTAAATAATTTCAAAAATATAGAATAAATTAAAATGCAATGGATAAAAATAATAAATACTAAAAAATACGAGGAGTTGAGTTAATATATGCTTGTAATATATATTATTAATTTAATTTAATTTAATTTAATGTAATTTAATTTAATTTAATTTAATTTAGTTTAATTTTTACTTTAATTTTAACTAAATTATTTTATCGTTTATTATCGTTTATTAGGTTAACACATAATCGAAAATACATAGTATTATCTAAGATGTAATAAATAACGAATATTTATATGGAGAATTTTGTAATATATAAATATTTATTACTTCAAAAATTTATGGACGAGGTCTCAAAGATAAAGGTAATTTTTTAGAGCATAAATATCTGTAAATTAATATTCAATCATAATATTAATTCTATAAAGAATTAAAATTACGCGTGGAAAAAAACTGATCAAGTTATATCAAGTCATTTTTTGTTTACATAGTGGTCATTAATAAATTTATTTATTATTTTTATTTATTATTTTTATTATTTCTTTAAATAAAATTAGTTTTTTTTCGAATTATTTAATTTTACATCCAATCATCAAAATTTATTGATATACAGTATTTATAATTATGTATTTCCTTTAAAAATGGATGAGAATTACGGAATAATGAAAAGGATGGATGGTAAATCAACTCAATTTATCATTTTTATACTTTATTTAATTAATTTGATTTTTTTTTAACTAGAATTTATCGAAAGAATAAATAACAAATACAAGAAAAAAAATATTTATATTGTAATCTTAATTTAATTTACTTTTTAGTATGTTGCCGAGCGAATTAATCATGAAAAGATATTGAATAGTTTATAGGTATTGGAATTTTAATTAATATTTTCTATTTTTCTATTTTAATAACATTAAAAAATATTTATTTTTAGTATTAAAGATAATATCGAAGACAAATATTTATTTATATATATTATCGAAGATATAAGCACATTTTAACATTAGTATTAAATATTTTTATTAAAGCTTAAGGCTTATTTTAGCTTGATTAGCATACAGTATATTAGCGAATTGCATCGTTGATATAATAATGATAATTTAATAATATAAATAAAATAAATCAAGTTATTATTCTTCAATGAATAAATTAAATAAATATAGTTTTATTTATATTTATTTAAATATTTAAAATTAAAGAAAAAAATTATACAGACGATAATTGATTATTAATATCATTGATGTAAAATAATTTTATTTAATAAATAATTATAATTCTTTGTAATAATTACATCACAAGCGAAAGGAAAATAAAGAATGTTAATGGTGAATGAACTATACATAATTATAGTATTATTAAATTATCAGTGAAAATTAACATTCACTTGTAATTTGATAAGCTAAAATGATTTTTTAGTAAAATCAATATAGTATCAAATTATTAACATCATCATGATGATGATGGTAAGAATGTTGGATTTAAAGATTCCTAAAAATCAATTTCATCTCCTGTATCACCGTTACTGAAATTTTAATTTAAAGTGGAATTGAAAACTTAATTAATAAAAGAAGGAAATGTTAACTGTATAAGCCGTATATATCGTTTCTTCTTGGGTGAGAATTTATATGTAAATTTATTTATTACAAGTATCTGTGACAGAAATTATGTTGATGTATTGTTAAATTAATAATGCATTTTTGTACATGAAAGAATTATTTATCAGTATTTTTTTTTAATATGTATTAATATTTTATATTTTGAAATTTAAATTATTGTTATAATTCAAAAAAAAAAAAAAATCAATTTGGAAACTAATAATCTCTGATTTTTATTTTATGTTGCCGATCTATTTTGTAATGGGTTAGAAAATATGATTTCTAAAATTATAATAAAAGGCCTTGAATCGATTTCTGCTTTAAGTTTTAGTAAATTAAGTATCTATTATAGGTTTATTGTAGAATTATTCTATTTCTATTTTTTGTAAATCCTACTTCCAAAAAATTGTGTAAAAATGTAAGATGGTAACAATAATATGTAAATATTAAATGTGAATTTTTGCATACCTAAATTTAAAAACAACATTCATATTTAAATATTTAAATTATATCTTAATAAATATTTTACTTGACATCACAATTTAATGTATATTTTTATGGATTCATTTAACAAATTATAATAAAAAAAATTTAACTAGATTATCATATTTGTATGAATTAAGTCGAGATTTTTATTTATAATAAATATCAAATTAACTATAAACAATACGAAATAATGCCAATTATGAATTGAAGGTAAGTCAGGAACATGAGTTCTAAGAAAGTTCAAATTATAGATCATTGAACATTTTGAATTAAAATTGTGATAAATTTAAGTTATTTTCTCAAAGATTTTAATTAATTTAAATATTTCAAAAAAAAAAAAATCAAAAGCATTTAGAATAAATTAATTATATCAAAAATGCAATGGATAAAAATAATAAATAATAAAAATATGAGGTAGTTGAAATTGATTTAAGTTTTATAATATATTCTTAAATTTATTTAATCTCTACTTTAAAATTTAAACTAAATTATTTTATCATTTATTAAATTAACACAATTGAAAATAAGCAATAAAATTTCAAAATAAATATTTTCTAAGGTAAATAAATACTTGTTATTTCAAAATTTTAGGATGAGATCTCATTATTGAATGTGCAAGGATAAAGGTAATTTTTTATCTGTAAATTACAATGAAAAAACTAGCCAAGTTATATCAAGTTATCTCTGTTGACACCATGATAATAAATTTATTTATTATTAATTTTTCTTTAAATAAAAATTATTTTGTTAAAAAATCATCAGAATCATGAAAGAGATGGATAGTAAATGTTAAATAATTGATCCAATTTATCATTTTAATACTTTATTTTTGTTATTTTTTTTTAATGAAAATTTATAGAAAGAATAAACAACAAATACAAGAAAAAAAATATTTTTATTGAAGTCTTAATTTAATTTTTAGTATGTTAGAGAGCAAATTAATCATGAAAAGATATTTAATAGTTTATTGTTATTAGGTATTGAAATTTTAATTAATAATTTTTCTATTTTCCTATTCACTGTATATATTTTCTTGCTAATTTGATGATTCATAAATCTGCCCAAATACATATGATTTACAATTGATCACAAACATTTAAGATTTTGTTGGGATTCGATTGTTTATCATACCTAGAGTTGTTAACTGGAGTATAATATTCTGGCATCAACCCGGGTTATGTATCACTCCATCACGGAACGGATTAAGATTTCTAATTTTTTGTACTAACCCGGAGCAAATTATTTATTATAACCCAGGTTACTATATAATTTTTGCTCCGGGTTGCTCCGGGTTACTCCAGGTTGCTC
>CAJVPK010000955.1:0-18006 GCA_910592015.1 Diversispora eburnea | reverse complement strand
TACATTCTATAATAACCAATTAATAAACAAAAATACAAATGAAGAAATAATACTAATAACTAATATAAAATAATAAACAAAATTACATATGAAAATAAAATAAAATAACTAATATAAAAATATTGCGTCACACTAGTAAATTTTTCGTGACAATAGCAAGTTTTTGAAAGAAGTATCTAACGAGTCTATCTGAAAAATCATCAATTTTTCAACATTAAAATTACAACCCTCAAGTATTGTTCTGTTTATTTTGAAGCAAACATATTGCTCTGGGAATTTTTCAACTTTCTTTAGGAACAACGTGATCTTTAAGTACTAGTTAAAAAGCTACTTTCAGTATATCTAAATCTTCTTTTTTTTTTGTAAAAATAGGTGCTCAAGTACTAATTTTATGATTAAACCAGTATAGTTGAAATAATCAAAATGGAAAGAGGTTGTAATATGAAAAATTAGGTTGATTATGAAACCATTATATATAAAGATATTTGTTATAAGACATACAATTATTTTTTTTTACTACAAATTTATTTTTCTGAAATATATAAATTGTTGATTGAACTTTAGTGTACCAATATAAAAATAAACTGACTTTATTAAAATATTTTTGTATTTATTACATGAGTTAATCATTGATCGACATGATAATATATACTACATTCATGTCATAGGCATTATTACATATTTAATATCATCCCCACTTAAATTCGTAATTACCGATACAATAAAAGATTTTATTAACACCATCTTTTCAATCTAATATATTCTTGACTAAAGTAAAAATAAATCTTTCAGTTTTTTCTAATCTTTTCTTAAAAGTATCTTCCTTTACGTTGTTAGAAGTAGATTTCTAATCTGCTTATTAACCTTTATTTGTGTTATTATTTTGTTTTTACTTTTTTATATTGTAAATCAATAGCTGGTCTAAGACTTTTTCAAAATAATAATAAAAATGAATTAATTCCTGTTTTGTTTTCTCATTTTGAATTTCTTTACTGTTATTCATAGAAGATAAAGATACCTTAGTTAATATTGTTTCAGTTCAGTTTCAGTTTGTGAGGAGAAATTGATGTTCTGGAATTCTTTGATAAGTTTCTTAAGGATAGAGAAATCCTCTCTATTATCAATCTTTTGTTTTTTTAACAGAAGAGTATTTTATTGAACTAACTTTCTTTAGGAATATTGTTACACTTGGTTGGTAAACCAATATCGGGATATTATTTTCACCTGTGATATTATAAAGCGTGATTTTTTGTATATCATTTTCATTATTTCTAATATGCTTGCTCCACAATTTTCTGTGTTGGGAGAGGTATATTTTTCTGTTAATTTTAGCTCTTGCAATAATACCAATTCACCTTTATCGTCATCGATGGTTATGTTTGATTGTTGGAAGTCTTTTCTTTATAATCAGATCACATTTTCAAGCAAGCGCAGATTCTTCTCAATATCCAATTTACAGATTGGACACAAGTTTCTTCACGTATAATATGATTTTCAATACATAGTTGATGAAGTAAGTGTTCGCATCGCAAATAGTAAGAGGTTCGAAATGGAATTCAAACATTGCTTTTTTGCAGAGTTTACATGGGACAAGTCTTGATATGTATTTATTATCTGGATCATGAAAATATTTTAGTTTCGGAGGTAATTTAACAAAAGTATTTCAAGGTCATAGAATTTGAAATTATTTTTGCTTATAGAGGTTAATGGTTCTTTAGGTATTCCCTCACTTGTCATTTTTTTTTCGGAAAACATCCTATTATCATTTCTTATGATATCTTATATATCTGCTTACATTCCATTGAAAATTTCTACCCAACTTGATATTACATCCGAAAATTTGTAATGTAAATTTATTATAGTAGAATCTAAAGGAGACAACAAATTTCAGGATCAGTGAAAAACAAGAAAATACAGGATGGCTGGGGGAATTGGTTCCTTTACCACAGTCTTGCTACTGCCATAAATTTTTGATCCTTTTTTTTTTGTAATTAATTATGAAAACAAATACTGGTACAATAATCAGCTACAAATGTGAAAGCAAACATAACCTGCAAACTATAGTGCACACATGAAGTAAATACAAGTATAAAGATTGATTTTTACATGAAAGTAAACAAGAAGTAAAAAGTTGTCAAAGCCTTAATTGACCGTGTAAGTAATATGTGTACTTTGAAAAATCTGAATCCAGTATAAATTGGTGCAACAAACTGATAACATCCTCTCATTGCCTCTGTGATCAAACCTGAACGCTTGAATTTTTTTACAGTTTGATATATTTCAATAGTAAAAGTTTGAATCAGAATTGACATTGTAATATACAATTCTCAAGAAATCGTTTGTCATTTTCAAATTCGGATAACTAGTCAAAAACATATATTTTTTTCAATGATAGTGAAATAATCACTAGAGACTATATAGAGAAGCATATCAGAAGTTTTACTGTAACTATACTGGCAATTATCTTTTAGACCATTTAGAGACTGTTTATTTTAGATGTAACTGTTTTATTCCTAGTGCATGCTCAAATTCGATAGGTATATAATAACTATCCTCATCAACAGTTGAGTGATCGCCATACTGTACATGTTCAATAACATCACACGCAAGTTGTGCTTAGGGCAATCTAAAAGGGCTTTTAATGTTAATATCTAAGATTTTCATAGTGCAGGATGATCGACAAAAATAAGATATTAAAAATAAAAGAGATAAATAATCTTTAACATTTTATTTTGATAGTTTTAATAAAATTTTCTATATCTGGAATAAAAGAGTGAAACATTTCATTTTTAAATCGTTATCTCTAATATTATTAGAGTTATTATATACAGTATATTTTATATATTTGTAATTCTTTATTTTTCATTCTTTACAAAATCGGCATGAACGAACGTTTCAAGGAGAGAATAATGTGATTGTATTATTTTGTCGTTTCTTGTTGATTACACAAAATTTATCCGTTATGCATAGAATTTTTTTTTTTCGAGACGTGCATTTTAAATTAACAAAATATATGATACATGACATGCACACATGAAACGTTATAATAAAAATCCACTTTATGCATAATAAAAATTTTTAATGAAATTTAATGAATTTAATGAATTTATTTATTGAAACGACGGATTAATAGACGGATTAATTATATTTTTATTTTTTATTTTATTTTGTGAAAATAGTTCGTACATAATATAATAAAGATGATAATAATAAAAAAATTTTTGAATAAAAATTTTTTTCTTTTTCTTTTTCTTTAGATAATAATAAAATGAAAGTGATTTGAAACGGTTGTCACTGCGTCACTTTTCAAACGCGTTACGTCATACCATTATCATAAATAGAAGTCATAATAAAAATCATTTTACAATCAGTCAGTCGGTTATAATAAATAAAAAAATCTTTATTTTTTTATTTTCCTTTATTAAAAATATTTCTTTATTAAAAATATTTTTTCTTTTTAATTCATTCTTATTAAACATGTAATTGAAAAAAGTTAGAGGGTTGTTTTTGCATATATATAAAAAAAAAAAGAATACATGTTTTAGTTAAGGTTATATTGCTTTTGTTTTTTGTTTTTTTTTTTTTTTTTTTTTGTTTTTTTTTTTTTTTACTATTATAATAAAATAATCAAGTAGCGATGGTTGTAATTATAATTTTGTTCTTTTATCTGTTATCTGATATCCGTCTTTTTAATGATTTGTTTGGTTATATGGTTATATGCATATATATAATGTGCGATAGATGAATTCTTCCCTTTCCATGGAATATGGGAATAAAAAAAAAAGAGAAGAGAATAAGAAAAATTGTTGTTAAAGTGAAGAGTTATTTAAAAAAATCTATAATACTAATAATAATGCGAAGAAATAAGAAGAAATAAGAAGAAATAATGCGATTAAAAAAATGAATTTGTGGATATATGTGGTGTATGTGTATGTATGTGTATGTATGGAGGGTGTTATAATTAATAAGTCTCATTTGTGTTAAAATTACATAATTTTTTTTTGTCGTAAAAATTAATATCTGTAAATATATATATATATATATATATATATATATATAACATTGCGATTATGATTAATTTTATTGTGTGCCTGTCTGTCTGTCTGCGCGCTTATATTTTTATTTTTGTCGAAAAAATATTTGAAAAAGAAGAATATTGAAAAAGAATAATATTATGATTGTTTTTCGCGAATTAATTAACTAACATAAAGAGATTTCCTATAAAAGTGACGTTGATGGATGACGAATTATATATAAGTACATATGTAAATATGTAAATATATAAATAAATGAATTGCTGTATTTGTAAATAAAGTAAAAAAAAAGAAAAAAGATAAAGTATGACTAATTTTCCCTCCTTTGCACATCATACACATACAACACGTAATATACTTTAAAAAGCCTAAAGATGAATAAATGCCAAAAAAGATGAGTCATTTTCGTCATGTCATGATCCATGTCATCATCGTGGTTAATGATACTAATCAGGTAATCATCTGTGATATATTTTTTATACTAAATCATCAATCAAATAATCAATCAAATATATTCAATTCATAAAAGAAGTTCCTAAAAAAGAGGGGAAGGAATTTTCGCTATATAATGAAAAATAAAGGAGGAAAAAAATGAAGAATACAATCAATCATCAAACCACTAAATAACACTAAATAAAGCTAACCAAAAAAAAGGATATATATACATATAAATATATATATAATTGATGAAAAGGGGATGATAAAAAAAAATGGTGATAATAATATAATTTTTAATATATTTAATAGAATGGAATCAATTCCTCACTCATCACCTTTTAGTAATGAAAAAAAAAAGAAAAAGAAGAAATATATATATATATATATATGTAAAAAAGAAAAAAAAAAAGAAATATATATATGTAATATATATATGCAAATTTACAAATATATGAAATATTATTTATTTATTTTTATTTACAACTTTCCGTAAAGATCAAATTCCTTACACATTCTTCGATCATATGTTGACATTGCTTCAGATGATATTGCCATATCGTTAATATCCAATGGAAGAGGTGGTAAAGGAGAATGATGTTGAGGATAAGGATGTTGATGATGTTGATAATGATGATGATGTTGTTGTTGTTGTTGTTGTTGTTGTTGAGGACGATGAGAGAATGATGAATTTGATGATAATATCGGTGATGGTAACGGTAGTGATAATGATGGTAATGAAGACTGTGTTAATGTTGGTGATAATGATTTTATTGAAGGTGATGATGATGTTGATGGTGGTGGTAATAGTAATGGTATGAACTGTTGATCGTATTGGTCATATGATGATGATGATGATGATAATGATGGTGGTGATGATAATGGTGATAATGAAGATGATGGAGATAATGGTGATATTGATGATGATTGTGGAGGTGGAATTTGTGAATATAATGGTGCATATAATAATGGTTTGGATTGAGTTAAAGTTCTTTTTAATAAAGCTGGTGTATAAGGTGGAGAAGGTGGAGTTGATATTGATGTAGAATTACATGATAAGGAATTATATGAATTATTATTATGATTATGATTATTATATGAAGAATTGGATGAATTATATGAATTATATGTGTTGTTGTTGTTGTTGTTGTTGTTGTTGTTATTATTATTATTGTATAGTGAAGTTGTTGATGTGGATGATGATGATGTTGATAATAATGTTGTTGATGTTGGTGATCTTACACCAGGTTCATGTACCATTATCATTGGTTCGTTCGTAGTAGCTTGTCTTTTTGGTTGATAAACGTATCCCGGATACATATAATCATGAACTTTTTTTGCACATGAAGCAAGGAATCCAAAAAGATCTTTAACTTCTTGACTTTCTGATTTCCATTTTTTTGAAGCATGTTTAGAAACATAATCTAATCTACCCGCAGCACTTGACCCTTTGTCTTTAGCTATTTCCGCTTGAACATTTCTACGATAAATAACGAAAGAATTTTGAGGTCTTGGATTTTTTACAGTTCTAACATTAACACTAGGAGTGATAAGTTCAGGTAATGGTAGAGTTGTATGTTTTTTTATTTTTATCTGAGTTGCTTCATTAATTGTTTCAGCGATAATTTGTTCAACGATTTCAGATTTTGAAAGTGGGAAAGGTGGTTGTCCATATTGATGATGATGTGGATTATGATGAGGATTATGATGATAAGAATTTACGAGTCGTTGGTTCTTACTAGTCTCGAAACAATAATATGACATCTTAAACGTGTTCATAATATAAAATATGATATGAAAGAAATAAAAATTTCAAAGAATTTTTTATTTTTAAAGAAATTTTTATTTTAAAAGATACAACAGTAATCGAGTTATTTTGTTGTGGTTTGTTGTAGTTGTTTTGTTTTGTTGTTTTTATTATTGAAGAAGAATAAGAATAAGAATAAGAATAATAAAAAGGTAAGTAAAAAAAAATCTTGTGCAAGAAAAAAACAACAAAAAAAAACACCTTTCCGAAATTCTGAATCTTTTTTGTTTTGAAATCAAAGAAAAACAAAAAAAAAGGTGGGGACAAACTAACCTTTTATTTTTTTTCTAGATTTGATGTTCCAAATAAATAATTAAAGTAAATAATAATTGTAATTGTTATTTAAGTAATTGAAGTAATTAAATAATAGAAATAAAAATAATAATTGTAATTAGAATTTATATATATATATATAATATATAATATAATATAATTTAATAATAAGTAATAATAATTATACAATAGAATAATTTAAATTATTGATAAATTAAACAATGAGCTCAATATAAAAAAAAATTTCTAGCGAATAGGATTTTTGTTAATTTAGATTGTTGAGCCTTTATAAGTTTTTTTTCTTTGTCTTTTTTTTTACTTGATTTTTTTTTTATTATTATTGATGTGATGTATGTACTTGATGCACCACGGCAAAACCGCAAAAAAAAAAAAAAAGATTACAATTTACTTTCCAATACTTTTAATGCTTTTTTTTTGAATACTCAATACATTATACTTTCTAAAATATTTCATTCAAATAAATAAATTCAATAAAAAAAAAATTTATCAAAATAATTACAAACAATTGTAGCAAATAAAAATAATCATCCAGAAATGATTGAAGTATTAATTAAGTATGAAAGGATTGAGAATTAAGTAATAATAATATAATTGAAGTATTTTTTTTTTTGTTGCAGAAATGAAGAAACAGAAGAAGGAATAATAATTTAACAACCAAATAGCAGCAGACTCGGTAAATATAAAAATAAATAAATAAATAAATCCAGATTTTATTATGGAATCTATTTTCCCCTCTATTTTAGGTTAAAATGATAATCAAATTTATGTATAATTATTACTTCTTACATGACCTTTTGATACGCCGCTTGCCGACAGTTATTATTATTATTAATTTAGAAAATCTTGGAGATGATATATATATATATATAATATAATTGATATAATGATATAATTGATAAAAATATATATTAATCGAATTGATAAATAAATAATTGATGATGATGACGATGATGATGAACACATGAACAATATAACAATATGTAATAAAAATAAATAAATGATTACAATCAATAAAAATACGTAATCGATATATTTAATTATAAATCACAAATTAGTAAAGTATAGTAATAATAATAACTGATGATGATAATAATAGAATTTCTTGTATGGAAAAAATATACATTTATTTTTAGTCAAATTGCTTAATCAAATTTAATTAATTTAATTAATAATAAATAAATCAAAAAGATTCTATGATCAAATACTTTTTTTTTAAAAATTATTTAAATCTATTTATAAATATTGGAAATGTAACCAAGAAAAAAAATATAATTAAAGAAAAATATAACCAAAAAAAAAACACAACACAACACTGCAATGCCAAGAAAACCAAAAAAAAAAAATAATAATTAAGAAATAAAAAAAGTAACTCATCAATGGTAATTAAAAATCTTTAGAATTCTATAGTTAAAATTCATAGAATTCTATAATTAAAAAATGTCAAAGCCACATTTACACATACTTACTTAAATTAATAGCTAAATAATAATAAATAGTAACAACAAATAATAATTATAATAATTTTAGTAATTCACAATTTTTTTTTCTTTTTTTTTTATGCTCATTAAACTTATTCATTATATCATTATATCATTCATTATATCATTATTGTATTATTATAGTAATAATAAATATCCCTGATAAAGTAATTGATTTAATGTTTAAATACTTTTATATACTAATTTATACATTACAATACAATTATAATTTAAAGATATAAATACTTTATTTTATATATATATATATATATATCTCAATTAATTACATACATATAATCATAAATATCATTATAAATATCATTAGATTATATATAACCGAAATTGGGACACAGATTTCGGGTTCTGGCTCTGTGTAATAACCGTAATAACCGTAACAAGAATATTGTAATAATATTTAATGATTAGATGATTCATTTTTCTTACTTCATTGAAAATCCATAAATGTCGAATTAAATGAATGCGTGTATCACCTTTAGAATTTCTCTAAAATGGTCAAACAAGATAACTACAATATCTAATATACTGATATATAATAATAATAATAATAATAATAACAATAATAATAATAATGATAACAACAACAACGGTATCAGCAGCAAGCAACAACAACGGCATAACAACAACACACCGTACATTGAATACATTGAATATACATTCACATTGAATGAATACACAGATATTATTTAGATATGGATATTAAAGAATGAAAACAAAAGGAGAAATCATCTGACCACTTTTACAATTTGTAAATTTGTAATTGTATGACTTTATGACTTGTATGACTCATCCCATTTTTGATTGATTTGGTAATTTATCATGTGTTGGTAATGTACTGTAAAAGTGTTTTTTCTATTGTCTTCCAGAACAAATTATTTATTCTATTATTATCTATTATCTATAAACCCTTACGTCATTTTGGAACAATGTGCTTCTATTTTAATCATTTAAATATTTTATTATCAAGTAATAATAATATTGATTTACATTTTTAGTTATCTTTTTATAGATAATAAATTTAAGGAAAAAGAAAAATGTTTATGAAATGAAAAATGTGTAGAAATGCAATATAGAAAATGTAAGAGAAAATTTTCGCCCCAACATATATTTTACACCTTATTACACAATAGAAATATATATATTTTATAGTATAGATTATACTTAATAATTGATATTACACAAAATATTGCAACCACAATTTTTTTTTATTCGTTTTATCCATTCTTTATCCATTCTTTATCCATTCTTTATTCATTCTTTATTCATTCTGTTAAAAAAAAAGTTTATCAAAATGAATTGTTAGCCGGAAAGTGCGCATGGCAACCATTGTATGCACAATCGTTTTAATGAATTAACTCTTTGAAATGTGATAGCTTAATATATAGTAAATTATTTATTAATATATCATTTTATTTTATATAAAATAAAATGAATAAATATATATATATATATGACAATAACAATAAATAATCGTAATACTGTTATTATAATTATTATCATCACTATAATGGTAATAATTGTTATAATGTGTATAATAATGAAATTCGGATATTTAGAACTCTTTGTCTCTTTGTTCTACTAACAGAACGGATCTCTTGATCTCTTGGGTAATCGATGTTCAAAACAATAACCAAACATTGTACATTTGGTGTCAGGTGTATCAGGTGTTATTTATGTGTATATGTTTTGTTGTTGTTGTTGTTGTGTGTGTTATGAGTACGCGCGCGAAGTGTATATTGTCAAATGTCAGTTATTATTATTATTATTATTATTATCATCATCATTTAATTATCACAGAAATTATATCTCAAAAGTCATTTTATCCCACATTTCATTCATTACTTTTTAGGTTATTTTAATTTCTCTTACATCATAAAAACAAAAATTTTCTATTTCGATTTCTTTTTTTGGAGTTAAATGAATAACTTTTACTGTTATTGATGTATAACAATTGTACACTACACAAATGTTATAATTGTATATTGTATAATTGTATAATAATTCAATAATAATTGTGTTGTGCAATGAGAAAAAAAAATAAATAATTTGAGATTTTTTTTTTTTTTTAGAATATTTTCATGAAATCACATGTTATTTTACTGTTGCATTTTATTACATTATTTTATTTTATTTTATTTATTATTTTATTTTATTCATGAGATTCCATAATAATCAAAAAATACTAATGAAAGCCAATTACAGTAATTGATTAACTATCAATTTATAATTTATAATTTATAATTTATAATTTATAATATTATTTAAGACTAAAAAACAAATAATTTTTGGGGGAAATTTTTTTATTGGATTGGAATAATTATATAATTATGATAAATTAATTTTAAACATTTATATAATCATGAATAATACTGTATATTCTAAGTTAAAAAGAAAAGTTCAAAGAAAGTTCTCACGCGGCCATTTTTGGTGGTGGTTTGTTGCTGTCTTCCTTATTTATAATAAATAATATAATTATCATATTCATTGTATTCATGTATCAATCATTTAATCATTCAACCATTCAATCATTCAATCATTCAATCATTCACTTCTTCCTCATTCATCCATTTCATTCATTCATTAAAGTTCATCATTCTCGTCTCGCCTTACCTTTAAAGTATTTATTGTTTCACTTTCTTAAATATTATTTTGTGACCTTTAGGTAATATAATTACACGTGATTATGTATAATGCTTGCCTTAAATGTTCTTATTATACATATTATTATATAAAATTTTCGTGATTTTTTTTTTAAAAGAATTACTTTTAGAATGATTTTTAGAATGATTCTTCTGCGTAAAGAATTATTCCATTACATGTAATAATAATAAATAATAAATACAACAACAATAATAATTTTAAATATAAATGGCAACAACAAAACAACAACAGTAACAAAAAAAAAAACAATAAAAGTAGGCGATAATAAAAGCAACATCAGAGCACCGGAAAGACGTGTACTTTTACATTCATTTTTACATTCATTTTTACATGCATTTTTTTTTTTTTTTACGAAAAAATATTGAAAAAAAAATATGCAAAATGCACAGACGGTTTTTATAGTTCATAAAAATTTGTCATGCAGTAAAGAGATAATTATAGTGAAATCAATAATGTTATTGATATTCAATTTTTTATTATTATTATCATTATCATCATTATTATTGTTAATCTTAAAATTTTAATAATTTAGAAATGTAAAGAAGTGTCCATGTAAAGAAGGAGTTTCTTATTGATGCAAAAAGAATATCAAAATTTTTTGGAAAGAATCTGCAAATTTTAAAAATTTACGGATTCATTTGTGATTTTAAAAAATATTTACATTTAAACATAACTGGCAATGATCAATTGATAAAAAGATCAAAAAAGATACAAAGATTATTTCGTACTAACGCACAGTCCAAAAAAAATAAACGAAACAGAAAACAACGATGTGCATAATCATCATTAATATTATTTATTCATTTTTTTTAATTAATTAATTATTAGTTATTATTATTGATATTTGACCTAAATGAATAATTATATAAAATCCAAAATAAATAAAATAAATATTGTTAAAAAAAAAAAAAGATGATCTCAAGAAATTGGCTTTCTTTAATTACCATTTTTGCATTATGTTTCACGTTACAAATGGCAGATTTCTGTACTGCTAATTATATAATCAAACAAAGAAAACGTAAAATAATCTAAAAACATCTAAAGCATCTAAAACATCTAAAGCATCTAAAGCATCTAAAGCATCTAAAATATTTAAAAACGTGCTGTTTTATTAACAGATGATTTGAACGTATATGACACTTTTAATCCCGTGATCCTGACAGCCGTGACAATAAGATGTGATTTTTTTAAAAAAAAATACCTGTCAAGAATCACATATTTTTTAAAAAAGGAATTTTATTCTCTAATCACTTTTGATTTTTATGATTTTTGTGATTTTTTATTAACAGTTTGACCATTTAACAACGAAAACCAACCAAAATAACGAAACGTATAAAACAAACAAAGATGTATTAAAAATTCAATTCAACAAACTCAATCGTATGAGAATATCAGTACCATCACTCAAATTATTTCTTGTGAAGATAAAGAAGCGTTATTGGTAAATAATAAAACCAAAGAAAAAAAGATAATAGTGATGACAATGATGATAGTAATGATAATGAAAATATTTGATATTCGACTAAGTAAATACCACTCGAATCTGATGATAATTCAAGTGGTCAAAGCGGTCAAAGAGATTCAATGATCATGGCAATCAAAGAAATCCAAGTGGTCAAAGTGAAATCATTATAATTATACTATTAACTATTAATCCAAAAATAATGAACTTTTGGACTTATAGTTCACGGATTAATATTAAAAGGATATCCGATTACATTTTTAGAATATAATCGTGAATCATTTACACCATATTTGTTATGAAAAGAAGTAAGATGTGTGATGTTAAAGCTAAATAAAGATATAAACAAGTTTTCTTTTATCTTTCACCCAACGTTGATCAATCACGCCATCTATAACAATAAATAAAAAAAAATCGTTATTTGAATTTTAGATTTATAAATATAAGTTTATAAGTTTTGTGGACAATAATTTAACATATATTTAAAAATATATATAAATGCTTTAATAATTAATTGATTATAATTATCATATGATTATTATGTAAATAGATAGTAAATATGTAACAAAATAGGTAACAAAATAGGTAATGAAAATGGTAAATTAAATAAAAGTAGAAGAATCAACTGATCTCATGTATAATATATCAAAAATTTAATTGGATGATTTCTCGAAAATTAACGCGTGTTTAATTTTGATTTGTCATGATCATCAAATTTATTTTTAATAATGCATCTCAGATATATAGACAGTATATTTGTATCAATTGCATCATTGTTCTTACTACATTTAAAATCATAATAATTATTATTATCTAAACTGAGTAAAAAGAAAAAAAAAATTAAACTAATAAATAATGAAATATGTAATCAAAATAAATAATTTTGTAGAAAATGTGTAATCAAAATATATAAGAAATGTAATCAAAAAATGGGCTGATTTATTTGTAAAATGAAATTCAGCAATTATTAATAAAATTATTGCATACAATGTAACTAATTTCTATTATAGTATTACAATAAAATGACAATAAAGTACGTATAGATATCAAATATATATATACTAATTTTTTTTTTATTCAATTTCTTTTTCTACTTTTTCTACTTTTTCTACTTTTCCCACACATACACAAAATACATCATTTGTACATATATAAAACTGCACATATAATCTGATACATCTGACACACCTAGCATCATCTGATACATTTGATACATCACTAAGTACATATACATATATAGAGTATTGAGAAAGTGAAAAAAAAAAAAAAAGAAATGAAACAAAGATATCTAATAACGTTCGATGGATCAGAGAATTCGGAATATGCTTTATTCTGGTCATTAGAAAATTTAATTGATCCAGATAAGGATGAATTGTTATTATTGAGTGTAGGTGTTTTGACTGATGTTTCTCCTTTTGAATATGAATACACGGCTGCCTCAAGTAAATTATTTTTTTTTTTGTGATTAAAAGTATTATTATTTTTTTTATAATTAAAAGATGGGATTTTTTTTTTTTTACTTTAAGGAAATTTATTGCCTCAAAGTGAAATAGAATTGCAAAAAAAGCAAGTAAGTTATTGAGCTAGATTAATATATATATATTTACATACATATTATTTATTTTATTAATTTAATTTATTTATTTTATTTATTTTATTTTACTTTATTTATTTTACTTTATTTATTTTACTTTATCTTATCTTACTTTATTTTATTTATTTTACTTATTTTATATTTAGGTAGAAGAACAAGCAAAAGGGTATATTAATCAAGCAAAGAAAATAATTACAGATTTTTATTCTACTCATAAAAGAAAATCATCTTTTCAGGTATTTTATTATTCAAAATATATATACAGTCAGACCCCTCTATAGTAGTCACCCCCCTCTATAACCACATAAAAATTCATTATACGTAAAAAAAAACCTCTTTATTAGCACATTTTTTTAAAAAATTTATTATGATCTCGATGGTTTGATTATAAGTTTAACTGTATATATATGTATTATAAATTATTTTAATTTATTTAATTTAATTAATTTATTTTTATTTTAATTAATTTAATTTATTTAATTTAAATTATTTTTAATTAATTTAATTTATATAATTTAAATTATTTACAATTTTTTTTTTTTTTTTTTTTAAAAAAAAGCATCTTACATATGAATCGTATGTCAATTCAAGTTCAGACCCTACAAATTACATTATTGAATTCATTCGAGAACATAATGTAGATGCACTTGTAATAGGTGATCAAGGAATTGAAAATGAAATTAATCCAAACGAAAATAATGTTGGAAATGTTTCTCAACGCTGTTGTATCCATTCTGCTATGTGTACAGTGATTATTGCTCGAAAAAAAAGGAAATAAAATAATTGTTTATATTAATTTCACGTAATAAATAGATAATAAAATAAATAATAAATAAATCAATATATATATATTTATTTAAATATTTAGATATCTTTTATTTCACGAGAATTAAAATATCTTTCCATTTATTCATTTATGTAAAAAATGAATTCAATAACAATTTTTTACATCGAAACGGCTACATTATTACCCTTATTACCACATTTATTACCACATTTATTTATTCACTATTTACAAAAATAATAAATAATCATATGTAGTTTAAATAATAATAATTATTATTATATATAGGCATTAAAGATATTTTGTATATGTTAAAAAATATTTTGATATAAATTATAATGAGGATGTAAATTATTATGATTGACGATTTTAGATCTTTAAATCTATATTCAAAATGAGGTTATTCTTTTTTTCCTACGAATATTATTCCACACTTTCGCATATCTTTTTTTCCAGCAACATTATTTATTTTTCTTTTCTCTATGGATAGAGAAGAACTTATATATCGCACATTATATATATATAAATTCGTATAGAACCAACTAAATTAGTAACAATAAAAGATAAATAAATGAATAAATGTATATATATGCGAAAACAAATAAATTTTCAATTGCATGTTTAATAAGAATGAACAAAAGAAAATATTTTTAATGGTAACGTAACGCGTTTGAAAAGTGGCGTAACGATAAAATATTAAATTTAAATCCTAACATTGAAATTAATTAATTGCTAATTTAAGATCTGGCAAAATGATCTTTCAAAAGTCACAAAGTATTCATAAATTAAATAATTTATATATTCTATATATTCGATCGAATATGAAATTTGTTAGTTTTTCATTGACAATTCCATCGGGTTGTTCGCCTATCAGCAACATTATTGTCATCAAAGTACCGATGACATTCCATCTGCATCCAAGAGAACGATATGGGAGCATATCGATCTTAGGATCCTTATATATACGAAAAAGAAAAGAATTAAATTTAGTAAATTGTAGCAACTATCATAAGTAATATATATATAAAAGAAAAACGAGCGTTCGCTTACTTTAGGCGTAATAGTTCCAAACTTGTAATTATACGCTAAAACGGAGCAATTGTCTATTGAACTTCGGTTTTTAAGTTAGTTGATGATGACACGTCATTATTGTCACTTATATCATTGCTAAAAGGATTTTCTCAAGTATACATGCAAACGATACAAACAACTACATTTATTTTAATCGATATTGCAAAAAGAAAAACAAAGAAAAATACAAAAAAAAAAAAAAAAAAAAAAAAAAAAAGTCGAAACCAACTTTGATAACTTACTCTATGATGATTGACATAGAGTATAAATGAACTTACGTCATATATATACATAGATAAGTTACGTGAACTGAAAATATTCAAAGTAATAAATTCATCAAGTCTCAATGGATATTATTATATTAAATATTATACAAAAAGCAGAAATATTGATTTTTATGTAAATGACAAGATAATTTTTTTATTAGTTTTTATTTTATTATTTCTGCCTTCAAAAACCAAATAAACAAAATATCACTTTTAAAATTGAATCTTATAATAGATTCAAAATATCACTTTTAAAATTGAATCTTATAATAGATTTAAAATAGAATAATATACTGTATATTCGTGTTTTTTAAATAAAGAAATAAGAATAATATAGATATAAGTATACGTGAACAAATAAATCATATATAACATAGTACATAAATCACAAGTATATCTTAGAAGGATGATCAGCGGAACAATAGATTATTTCTTCTATTGTTGTTCATAGAAAATAAATAGTTTGTATTATTAAGATTTATAATAAAAGGATAATATTAAAATCAAAAGTAGACGAATTTCTTTATCAGTAATCGCTCGGATTGTCGGATTGCCAAATTATTATTGTGGTACAAGAATATATTAATACAATTTCTTACGTTATGAGAATTTCTGTTTCTTGTCCCTTTCGTCTCCGCAATGAAAAATCAAATCTAACTGTGATTTTAAGGCATTATTAATACAATTGTTTAATTCATGTAATACCAAAATTCTCATAATTTACACACATGATTTGATATAAAATATGTTAGTTTGTCGCGTGTTTTTTTTTTTGTTAATTTATGCACATGACTTGATAATATCGGTTTGTCACGTTTTTATTTTTTTTGCGTTTGATCTTTGTCTCTCGCTTATTTCGTTATTCAACGCCTATTGGACTCTAATTTAGTTAATACCTTACGATTTCGTAACTCATATTCAGTTGCTTTAGTCGCTTTCTCGTGCTCTTGTTTTTGTGCTCTTTGTTTCTTATATCAAACCAAAGTTTTTTTTTTTTTTTTACTCTTGCTGTTAGTTCTAAATTCTTATTTTAATCATTTCACTCTTTTTGATAACTTTCAAATTATTTTATAAGCTCAAATTCAAGTTTCTACTTTTTTACTGTCGAAAAAATGAGTAAGATCTTTAGAAATAAGGTTTTTGCGGAAAGTTAAGATGAAACTTGAAAATATGTTAAATTTTAAAATTTTATTATTATTATTTATTATTTTCTTATTTTATTATTATTATTTTTTTTTTACTTTCTTTAAGCATAAATATACTATAGGATGAATCTTCTTCACGAAAATTGAAATTATGAACGGTTTAATTCTCTATATAAAGTCAAAAACAGTGAATTGTTGGAAGTAATTCTTTTCAAATTTAAGGATAGACTGTAAAACTATGATTTTTTGGTAACATATGAAATAATTTTATATAACACAAAACTGATAAATAAAAATTATAAAATTATGAAAAATTTATTTAGTTTTCGCGATAAATTTTTTTTTTTTTGAACAAATTATGAATTACCCCCGAGAAAAGTAATCGAATTGTAAATTCCAGTGTAACAGTGTTTTAACCAACTACCCCAAGAATACGCAAAAGTATCGTTTTTGATAGATTTATGGTTTTTTTTTGATACACCTTTGGTTATTTTTTTTGATACAACTAATTATTCGATGTTCACATGATTTTGTTAGAGGACCCTTATCCTATGCCCCTGGTATAGGTACAGACTCTTATACTTATGTCCCTCCGAATTTTATTGGTCCATAATTTAACAGGTGATCATAAGGATTTCATGTGTTTAATTCATGTGACAGATTTAGGTGACAAATATTGGGTGACAAATGTGGTTTCCACATGTAAAAAAATTCTAAGTCCCTAGGATATTTAATAAAAATCGATATTCTAAGGGTGTGATACAAGGTAATAAATAACCCACCCCTGATAAACCCTAACCCTAACCATGCGTTAAGGTGGTTACACAATAATTGGCACGGATAAGATTTCCGTTTTTGTTATGAGCGTCCTTATTCTGGACCCTGGTTCAGGGTGAAATTTATGAACCCCCGGGGTTCAGGCAAATTATTCTAGACCCCATCCTTTTTAGTAATAAA
>CAJVPK010000954.1:0-18033 GCA_910592015.1 Diversispora eburnea | reverse complement strand
TCTGAATTTAAATTTTGAATTCTATTGTAGTAATAACAGTTAAATGAGATAAGTGGTAATTTTGCTCTAAGAAAAAAATAGATTTGTATTAATGATGATAAATCAAAAAGAAAATATACAACCGTAAATTTATTAAACTTTTATTATACAAAATTCATGTCATATTGTGATTCGTGCATGACAATTAATTTGAAATTTTGTTTTAATATATGCAATTGATTTATTATTTAAAAATTGACTAAACTAACCACTAAACTAACCACTAAACTAACCACTAAACTAACCACTAAACCAACCATGGACTCTCAAATAATATCCATCGATATAGTGTTTACACTTTTGTAAAATTGTATATACAGTAACTATCGACAATTGAAGTTCGACATGCGTGTTATCGGACTTTAACAGTTGATGTAAAATATTTTATTTAATAATTTTTAATAACTTTTTACTTAAGTTGAAAATAAATTTCTAACTTTTTTATAATATGATTAAAAAGGGGTAAAAAAATTTGTCATCTACACCCTGTTGAATATCAATTTTTATTATAATCTTTGGGACTTGGAATTTTTTAGCATGTAATAAATCCATGCGCCAAATTTAAAATATCTTACTTTATTCAATTCATAAAACTTTTCTATAGTTTCTGTTGTGTATCCCAGGAATGCAATTTAGATAAATGCAAATTATTAATAATTCGAAAAAAAAATCTTTACGAATATTATAAATCGACGTAATTTCATAGTTAAATGCTTATTTATATATGTAAATATTCCGAATGCAGCATACATTTTTATTTTTAACGGATTGATAAATGAATTTTGATTTTTAATTCACATATGGAATATGTATTAGCTGAAATTTTCTTTCGAATAAAATTTAAATTTTTTTTTTATCTTTACAGAAAGAACAGAATTATTAATTGATCGATAATTTTTTTGTTTTTTGCGAAAATTATTAATTGATCGTTAATCATATCATTTTATTACCTTCAAATGAGAGTAAAATTTCCATTAACAAGTGGTTGTTCTACCTGTTTAAATTAATTTTAATTTGTAATTTCGATTTCACCAATGTTTTAAAGCAGAAAGAACGGGAAAATTATTATTAGAATGACTTTTGAATTTTCAAAATGGTCATGTCAAAAAGTTTTAGCTCTCTCGATTGATCAGTAAAAACAATTTCAAGAGAAAATAAAATAATAATCATCCAAATTAATTTTTAATTACAACCATAAATAATCAACTATGAAATAAAAACTCCTGGCTTTTATGTGCGTTAATGGTCGGTAGCGTTATTAGAAGTAGTCATTGAATATATATAGTAAAAACAATCGATTATTTTCGGTTCTAAAGACTCTCTCTAATGGTTAATATAAATATTCTTTAGATCCAATTTCTGTCGGAGTTGGTGGTGTCAAGCTTGGATTACGGATAATCAGGGTAGCACAGTTGCTGTCGTCTTTGTTTTTTAATTAGATTTACCATGAAGAAAGATAGAGAATATTATGTGCTCCGTTTTGGGCTCCTTCAAGTAAATAAAAATCCGTGATCCAAATAATGTGAATTTAGTGGCAATTTTGTTGATTGGGAGATTGACAATCAACTTCTGTGCTCTCTAGTGAGACAAGAAAACAGTATAAAAGAATTTAAAAAGAAAGCTTCAGGTATTTTAGATTTTTAACTGTTAATCATCCGATTACATGAAAAATGTTTCTTTTACCAAGAAATTGATTATAGAGAATGTGCCTTAACACAAATAATTAGAGTTCAGAACTTCAGAATGTATTTTTTCTTTCTTCAACCTATTATAGTAAACTTTATATTTTAGTTGTAATTTATAGTAGAAATTTTTATGTCACGTTCATTGATCCAATCAATACAATTAGAATAAACCTCATGGCGAAAGTTTAAGTATGTTTACTATGGAGAAAACAGCTTTTTACAGAAGTCATTTTGACTCTTATTTTAGTCCATTTTCATTTAGTCTCATAAAATATAAGTTTTACATGTTTCCTTATTATAATATATTTACGATATAACTAAAAACAACTAAATAAAAAATAAACAAAATAACTTTCTCAAATTTTATATTTAGTGTATTATTATTGAGGAAGTATTTTGAATATTACTTTCTTTGCTGAAATCGCTATTTTTTCTAAAATATCGCTGGGATATCACTGAGATATCGAATAGATATTTTTCACAATATAGAATATCGAATATCGAATCTATATCGATCCATATTACAGTAGCATCTTATCGATATAGATTCAATATAGATTCGATATTCTATATCTGATATTGTGAAAATATATTCGATATCTCAGCAATATTTAATAATTTTATTACGATACCTATTATTTTAACAATTTCATACGGATGTCACCACGATATCTCTGAGATATTACAAAATACCACATCGATATCGCAGCAATATTAAATAAAAGATTTTCTATTCGATATCCCTGTGATACGTTTTATAGTTAATTTTCGTCGATTAGATTTTTGCGCCACGCACTAAAAACAATTAAGTTGTTTAGGGAATTAATTTGAAATAATATCAAAAAAAGGCATAACTAAGTATCTATTTTTATTTTTTTTTCTGTAAAGGTAAAATAAAATATTTATTTGTCTATACCCAATTTAGTATTAATAATTTTCTCAAGTGATAAAACAAATAATAACATTATTTTATTCATAATATATGTTGAGAAAGAGTAAAGTGAATAAAAGAGTTAATTGCGGATTTTATTTTTGTAAAAAGTAATAACTTGAATTTAATTATTATTTTTTTTTTTTTATGAAGACGATTTTTAACGAGGAAATTTTATAACGGATTTTTTTTTAAAAATATCAGATAATTAAATCTTGATTAAATGAATTAAATATAGTCATACAAGGAAATCCTGAAATATACCAACTTCTTCAGGATTTGAAGTAACATTAGTTAATCTACCCCGATTGAGCATATTATTATATTATTTGCAGCAGATATTAAACTTGATTAGTTAATTCTAATTAGCTGAGGGTTTGGATATATTATTAATAACAAAAATCTCTTAATAATGTGAAAAATTCTGCGAGAGAAAAAGTCGAAGAAAACGAGACGCATGACTATTTATAGAATCATTCATTAATGAACAACAAAAAAAAAATAGGGTAAATGCGGAAACGATGATTTAGCAACAAACAAATTGCCAACGCATAATTTGCAGTAAAATTATTTAATTCGTTACTGATTATCATTGATCTATTATGAATTTCCCCTTTTATTTAAACCCGTCAGATCTTAAGAATATGATGGCTTTTAATATAACAAAATTATTTTTTTATCGCCAATTTATCATTACATAATTTATTTTTTATGAATAAAAAATTTGATAATTTTAACTTCTCTGATAAATGCAAATATCAAGAAAAAAAATAAGCAAAATAATAAAAAAAGTGGCGATGTTTCACATGTAGTTGATTATAAAAATGAAGATTTTTTTATTTTGTCGTGAAAAAAACAAATCATCAATATTTAATATTCATCCATTAATTCATTAATCCATTATGTCTATCATTAACAAACACAAAAGTTCCTTTCATACTTTAATTAGTAGTATTTTTACTCGTTTAAAAAAATAAAATGTACAACCACTGCACAAATATCTATTTTTTTGAAGCTATTGATAAAGTGTTAGTATTTCACGATCCTTTTATTCCTATAATTTATTTAAAATTATTTAAATTGTTTAAATTATTTCGTGCTTCAAAAAACAGATAATTAACGATATTATTTTTGTATAATTTCGTTTTCATTTGGCATATTTTTTTTTTTTTTTGAGTCGTAAATTTCATCTATGAATAAGATTGAAAAACTTTCAAATATTTTATTCTATTCATTTTTTTATTTTTAATTCAGAAAGAGATATAGAAAAGAAAAATATATATTAAATTATTTCTACATTTTGCCTACATTATTGGTTATTTATTTTTCCGTCCATCTCTCGCATTCGATTCTTTTCAATCCTTACTTAGTCCATATTCGTAATATTTCCATTTATCATACGCCGTTATTGTCTTTTACGTATGTCATCCTCATTCAAATTACTTCCTGCCTATTGTATTTATTTTTCGCCTATTATTTCCTATTGTCGACTATTATAACTTATTTGAAATGATAAAAGTTTTTTCGGTCTTGTTTTAAATTTTTAAATTCTTAATTTTTGGAATTTGTTTTTTTCTATTTAATTTTTTACTATAAAATTTTTTTTCAATTTAATTTATTTTAATTTATTAATTAATTAATTTTTTTTATTGTTCATTTTTGAATAACAATTTATATTTTCTAATGAAATTTCCACTTAATTTTTTTCCTTTTTCATCTAATACAATTAATATTTCTCCTCGAACCCACTAATTAATAATAATTACACTATTAATTATATTTTATTTCTCTTGGGGCCAACTTCTACATATATTAACAGCCATTCATATCAATGCTCTTTTACTCTTAATTTTCTCAGCAAAGAACTGCTCTTTAATAATAATACTCAAAAATTTCTTTAGTATGGGCCCTTGATTCAAAAACTATATCACTATACAATTATCATTTATATTTTGTACTTGATATTTTTATAACTTTTACCTTAAATCTGAACACCGCAATAATTTTATTTTATAATTAATACATTTTTATAATTTATTTTATAATCACTATTTTTTTTATTATATCATTTTTAAAAAAATATTTTTACAGTCACTTCAGCATTGGAAATGATAATGGTACAATGTCAATATTTAATTATTTTGAAGAAAAACTATAATACAGTGGCAGTCAAAAGTAGCATCACCTGAATAAAAATTTTAAAATTGCAATATTTCGTGACTCAAGTAGCGTAACGTTACAATAAAAAATCATTGTGCAATAATAAGATAAAAATTGAAAAATAATTTTTCTTTATTATTATTTTATTTTATTTTTTATTATATAAAAATTTAACAAAAAGTAATCTAATTACATTGAAAATTTCAAAAATTGTTATTTACCATCTTGTATAACCACCATTAGCTCTAATTACACCATTTATATGGGTTGGCATGGTATCTACCAGCTTCTTACATGCATCAACCCCTAACTCAACCCAAACCTTTTGTATTGCATCCCATAACTGATCCTGTGTTCTGATAGGTGTTTCAAGTTGTCTCAAATGTCAATCAATTTCATTTCAAAGATGTTTAATTGGATTTAAGTCGGGGATTGTGCAGACCAGTCAAGTGCTCTAATACCATTATTCTCAAACCATTTCTTTGTAAGATGTACAGTGTGTTTAGGGTCATTATCCTGCTGAAAAGTGATATTTTCCTTATTCATCCCATGCCACTCAATGGTTCCTAATAAGTCTTCCTCCAAAATTTGTCAATATAAATTGCCATCCATATGTCCATAAATTCAGACTATATTACCAACTCCATCAGATGTAAAGCATCCCCACACCATAATACTGCCCCATCCAAATTTAACTATAGGTTTGACATAATGATTGTGTAATGGTTTGTCAGGTTGCCTTCAGTAATATTCTCAACCATCTGATCCATAAATCATAAATTTTGATTCATCAGACCAGATTACTGCCCATTTTTGATATTTTTCTTTGCAAATTTCATACAAGCAATTCCGTATGTTTTTTTAAGAAATGTTTTTTTACACTTAATTATCCACTCAATCCATTTCTACACAAAGTCCTCCTTACTGTACTTTCACTAACTTCAATTTGTTGTCAGTTTTTAATTTTTTTTTAATTGAAATTGCATTTGTACATTCACCTGTTGTAATAAATCACAAAGTGTTTTGTTCATATCAGCCAGTTAAAAGTCTTGGACATCCAGATTTTGGTTGATTTTAAAGTACCAGTTCTATCTTTACATTGCTTGATTATTATGACAGTTGATTGAGAAATATTTTCTTTTTTTGTTACATAATGGGGAGAAATATCTTTCTTCAAGTAGCATGCAAACTCTGGTTCTTTTTTCAGTAGATAAATAAACCATTAATAGTTTATAAAATCACAGATGGCAGAGTATGCCATAAAGTATCATTTTTATATGTACTAAATGATGGTTTTGATGGAAAAAATCACATATAACTTGTTTATATTTATTTTTATGATTTGGTCAAAAAAAATGCATTGCAACTTTTAAAAAAAATTATATTTTAATAAATAAGTTTATAAAATAATAAAAAAAAAAGATGATAAAATAGGGTCTGACAAATCTACAAAATAAGTATTGTAACACTGTACCCCAAAATCACAAGATATTTACAATTTTAAAATTTTTATTCAGGTGATGTAATACTTTTGACTGCCACTGTATGTAATCAAATTTTTTTCATAACCATAATGAGAATTATTTTAAAATAAAATGCAAAAGATTATGGAGAGAGAAAAAGTAACAATTCTTTGAAATATTTCACAAATATTCAGAATATTAATATGTTTTACAAATAAGCCATAATTTCTAATACAATAAAAGACTTGATAAAAGAAAAATTTATCCAAGTCCTTTGAAGTTTAAAGCAGTTATTGTTATCAATTTTTTCTTCTTGTTTATATATTTTCTCTTCTACTTTTCATCCCTTTTTCTTTTATTTTCACTCTTACTTAGTAATAATTATTATCACTTCACTTATTGTACCATCTAAAGTTATTAAGAACAAAGAACTCAATTTCTTTGACTCTTCTTTCACATTCTCTATAAAATATACTTAGAATTATTATTAGAATTATTAGATAAATTAAATTCAAATTTATTAGATCTAAATAGATATGTGATAAAGATCCATAGAAAGTTTAAAATAAATTAGAAAAGAATTTGATTATTAATAAATATCCAATAGTCTAATTGCATCACATAAGAAAAATTATATATAATAAACTCTTTGAACTTGATACCTCTTGCTTTACCTCTCTCCTTGAAAAACAAAAGATCCCAAGAAGGAAGATCTTGAGTTGAGAAGTTACAAGAAGCTGCAAATATGAACAAATATTCTGAATTAGAAGTACTTGGGCCAGAGGAGCTTGAGAATAAATAAAAGAATCAAGAAAAGAACCTTACAATGCTACAATCAAAAGAATAACATGAGTTTTTTGCACATCCTCCTTGTTATGAGAATTAATACCATAATTAATAATTATACAATATATGTTACAAGAAAATAATGTAATGTACTGTACAAGAAACTTTAATATTAACAGTAACAGAAGTAAGATATGAAAAACATCCTACTCCTAGAGTTACCTGTCTCTCTTCATCTCTATTCCAGATGAGATAGCAGAATTAAATTTCCCTTGGCCTTCTCTTTGGAAGAACCTGGAAAGAACAAGCAGTTAATGTGTGCACACTGCAATTAACCAATTTGATAATAATATTCAAAATGATAAAAAAAATTGCAGTACTACCAACTGGAACTGCTCATATATCTAAGAGGATTTAGTAATACATCAAGAAACTATGAAACTATGCAAGAATCTACTTCCTCCCAAATCTTGCATCTAATTTTTGACAAATATCAAGAATATATGTACTTTATTCAATAAGAAATACTTATAATATCTCCAGTACTACAAATATATCATGTTACATGCTATGACACATATTCAAGAACAACTTTCAAGAACTAATGATAGAAGCAACAGCAGTAGGGATAGATGAACAGTAGCAAGAATAAATAAATCAATAAACCTTTCTTTAGTTCTTAGGTTTCACAGGAGTTCAGACATAAAGAGATGAGTGTTGTAAGAGTTTACTCTAAAACTCTTCACAGGTCAAATACAAAAGAATAAACATACTGAAAAGGAATTCTGATTTTAGCTAATTTATAATATAGGATACAATAAAATGGTTGATTTTAGCTGGTCTATGATATAAGAATTCTGATTTTTAGCTGATCTATAATATAGGAATTACAACCTCCTTTTTTATTATTTTAAGTTCTATATTTTTATATAAAATTATATAATTGTATCATAGTATATAATTAATAAATTAAATTCTATAAAAGACCTTTATTCAGTAATGTTGCTGTTGAAATGAATTCAGATGAAATCTTTGAATACACATTAGATAATGGCGCATGCTTTGCTCAGGAAGTAGCAAATTATTATTTGATAATATCTTTTGATTACATGGCCTTCTTAAAACTGTTATTTCTAATAGAAACCCCCTAATTCACTAGCAAATTTTGGCAGTTATTATTTAAATTATTAAACACCAAATTATTAATGTCTACTGCCTTCCATCCCAAACTGATGGACAAACTAAAAGGATGAATCAATCTTAACCTAAATCTAGATTGGTCACTCATATGATAAATATAAAAATAAAATATAAATAGATATAATAAAGCAAAATATAGTAAAATAAATATATAGTAAAATAAAATAAAACAAAAATAAGATATAAAATGTACAGTCTGGTCTAAAAAAAACCAGAATTTTTTGGTTTCACAAAAAATTTTGTAAAATATTCAATTTAAGTCTGATTAAGATCTTTTAATACAAAAAAGGAAGCTAAATACATATGTGTTACATCAATGATCTTTTATTTCATCAAATCTTTTTACTTTTGTAGGGACATATTTTGATATGTCAGCTGAAGCAAAAAAAATCATTGAGAAGTTCCATTACGATTATAGAATGATAGTATACATGATGCAAAAGAAATTCATACACAAACAAAGATTTCTCTCTCAATAATTTATGACAACATAAAAAAGCTCAAAAAAACTGGATCCACAAAACATGTGGACAAAAATAAATAACTGAAAAAAATTGATAGACATTTAGCAAGAATACTAGGACAATACATTTGCAAGAATACTTCCTCTCAACAAGAAATTTGGTTGCAAAAATTTTAAAAATGGATATGCAAATATCACATCAAACTATTGAAAGACATTTGAATCATCTTGGATATTTAAAAAGTCTATTACAAGCTACTGCTTACTAAAGTACACAAAGAATAATGGATATTGTGAGCACAAGCTCATCTTAATAACAATTGGAATCAAACATTTTCACTGATGAGACAGCATTTGAACTCTTTCAAAACACTATGAAATGTTGGTATAAGGAAAAACAGCCAATTTGTTATATGCCTAAAAGTAGAATAAAAATTCTTGCATGAGGGTTTTTCTATTAAGGGAAAGACAAGTTTGTTCTGTCTTAAACAGATCATGGATGCAAAATTTCATGTTGAAATTTTAAGTAAATATTTATCTGAAATGAGAGAAATGTTTGGTGATAGGTGACATTTCCAACAAGATAATGATCCAAGCACACAAGTCACTTGGCAAAATCCTTTCTTTCAGAAAACATGTCCAAAGTTATAGATTGGCCATTGAATAGTCCAGACTTGAGCCCAATAGAAAACCTATGGGAGATTGTTAAGGGTAACATAGAAAAAATAATGTCTAAAAATATTAATGAGATAGAACAGTTTATGGAGAAAGAATGGAAAAAAATTCTAAAATCTACTCTAATTGGATTGGTGCAATCAATTAAGAGATGGTACAAGTTAATTATAAAGAATAATGGAAAATACATCTCATATTAAATTTTGTATAAATAAATTTGTCTAGTTCTAAACATTGAATAAAAAAAAATTTACATGATTTAATGTGCCAGTCATGGTGTAGTAACAAATAAAAAATTCCAGTTTTTTTTTAGACCAGCCTGTAAATAATATATAATAATAGAAACTGTTACACTATCTTTTCCTTAAATTATATTCTCATTAATATACAAAGAAAATATAATTATAATTTTATATAATATTGACATTTTCATGTGTTTAATTTTTGCTAGAACTTTTGATACCTTTCTAACAATTTATTCTTTAAAGTTTTACTATTTAATTTTTTTGTTTGCATTTCCTTTGTTTTACTGCATTTATTTGTTATAAACCTGTATTTTTTTTATCAGAATCTTTTTAAATATTACTTTTTTATATATTTCCTGTTACTTAATGTTTTTCACATTATTTTCTGAAAATATTTTTAACTTTGTATTTTACTCCTGTATTTAATCAAATATCAAATATAGACTAGACTTTTTATTTTTCTCATCTCTTATTATCATTATTTTAGTTCTAAATCTCTTTTTCAAATTCTCATACAAACTTATTTAAGAACAAATTATTTTTTTTGAAAAATATTTTTCTACTCTATTATAATAATTATTTATTTTCTTTATCATAACCAGACAAAGCCTTTGACATCATAATACAAAACAATTTTCTTAACTTGCTGTAACATATTATTATCTTGTTATTATTATAATTATTATTATTATTATTTTTATTCACTTATCCTTTGATATTTCTAATAGAATATTTCTTATTATTGTCATAGAAAGTCATTTATATTATAAACTATGTATACCCTTACACACAAATAAATTCAAATAGTTCTTGTATTCTTACTCAACAATTAATTTCCAGAATCCATCATCCATAGGTCAAATATAAAAGAATAGGTGGGGCAAAAAAGAATTAGAATTTTAGTTGATTTATAATATAGAATACAATAAGATGGTCAATTTTAGCTGGTTTATAATATATGAATTATGATTTGTAGCTGATTTATAAAATAGGAATTACCATTTGGTACAGTGATTCTTATATATTTGACAAGTGTCAAGCATGTTTTCAATTTATTTTTTTTTCAAATCATCCACTTGTTCCAACCTCCAATAATATTATTGTTTTTTCTAATATATATTCTATTAACTATACTATTCTACTGACTAAGATTCTTTTGATCTTTAATTTTTTTTTCTTTAGTCAAATTTTCTTACTTAATATTCTTGTAATAGTTCCTAAGTTTTTAATACATAGTGTGACACTCCAAATTATTATTTTTATCTTTTATTTATTTTTAGTGCTACATTTAAGGATTATTATTATTAATTTACCCATGTATATACCTAGATATGATACTTAGAGAAATACCCAGGTAGGATGCCTGGGGATAGATAATGAAATTACCTTTGATAATATTGCTTGGTAAAGAACCAATCTAGTGTAGAGAATAGTATAGTTTGTCTACAGCACAAAGGATGCCAAAAGGATATAAATACAGATCTTTTTAGCCTTGGTTTTCATCAGTTAGTTAGTCAGTTCAAGTTCAGTTTAGTTTTAATAGTTCTCAAGTTTCATATAATATCCAAACAGTTCTCTGATTTATTCTCTTAATAAATATTATTTCTTTTATCATTTATATATACTTATCTTTTATTATTTATTATTATATATCTTATCCATTTCTTATATTTTCTCATATTTATTTTAATAAAGTTAATATTAAAATAAAGTCTTCATATAATTTATCAACTTTGAATCTTTTACACATATACCTTGCTAAGTCACAAACTAACTTGATATTATAAAAACCCTGTCATAATAAAAAATTCACTTCTAAGTTGACCTTCTTCCCTAAATCTGTAATTTGCTATAATTGATCAAGTAGGATCATCAGAAATAGCATGATAATTATATAGCCTTTTGTTAGTTTTTGTTAGAGAAGATTCTTTATCTTTCAGAATATTGTTGCATTAGGCACATGACAAATTGGTGCCTCCTGTGAAGTTGTGAAAATTTATTAGTTTAGTTTGATTTATTTTTATTTATTTTTATTTTTTTATTTCCCTCTATTTTTATTAGTTTAAATTTTAATTATGATTGAATTAGCAGAATTGAATAATATTATTTTAGAATAAACTGAAATTTATCATCAGAAAATAAATATATAGTTTATCAAATTCCTATTGGTCAAGATCCAGGTTGGAAATTAAGAATTACACAAAATTAAAGAACAATTAAATTTAGTTTTTAAAATTAGAGATAATTGTATACAAGTTTTGAAAGATTTAGAACTTCTTAAAAGTTATTCTTCCCAATAGTAATAGATATTATTTTCTTCAATAATATTTTATATTTTTATCTTTATTTTTATATTTATATTTTTATCCCTTATTTGTATTAGTATAGTTATAATTTTAACTAATTATCACACATATTTATCATTACCCCTATTTTATTTAACAACATGAATGCCCAACAAGTTACTGCAGTTATAAATGCACTTTAAGATTTACTTATCAAATGGAAATTAGAAATAATATACCTATGTCTCACTTTGATAAAGAAAATCAAGATCCAATCAAATGGCTTGAAAAATTTGAAAGAAATGCTCAAGTAAATGGATATAATAACAACTACAAATTACATGTAGTTGGTAGATATCTATTAAATGAAAGCTAAAACTTGGTACAAATTACAAGAAGCTAATATGGAAACCCAATTTCAATCCTGGGCAAATTCAAATAACTGATGTTTCAAAACTCTTTTATTTAAACAATTTAGAAACCAAGATAAAATTATACAATGGAGATTAGAATTAGAGAGATGAGTACAAGATCTCACTGAATCTGTTGACAAATATACTTTAGAAATAAAGTGCTTAATTAAAAGAATTGATTATATAATTATTGGATTGAGTTTGACAAAATATATTAATTTACCAAAGAATTACGCAAAGAAATTGCTTGTCAATTAAATCCCCATTTAACCTTCCAAAATATCTTACTATTGACCAAGTAATTGAAGCAGCCAGATGCATGGAGAAAAATAATAGAGTTTATTCAGAAGCTTTATTAGGATTCAAACAACCTTATATAAATAATCCAGTTACAATGACATACTTACATCAAAACTCAAACTTGGTTTTTCAAAATGATTTTGTTGAAGCAGCTATAAATAAAGCATTAAATTCTTTAATACAAGCTCTAGAAAAGTTAGCTTTAGGACAAGGAAATAATAATACAGAAAATAAAAACCAACCCCTTCAGTCCAACAGATCAAACTATAACAATAATAGTAATTATGACAACAATAATAACAATAATAAAAGACCACTCCGAAGACTAATTACATGTTATAAATATAATCAAATAGAATATTATGCTAGAAATTGTCCCAGTTCCAACAACAATAATAATAATCAAAACATACCTCCTGTTAATAGTCAAGTTTTTGCAAATCAAAATATGTATGGAACTCATTTGTTTGCACAACAACAACTGCAACAAACAGTACAACTACAAGTATATCAAATGCAAATGCCATCAGAACAGCAACAAATATCCCAAGTAAATCAATACCAAAATACTTCTCCAGTGGTCCTCAGCAACCTCCCCAGAATCAAAATCAACAAGTTTTGGAACAGCACCATTAACTCAACAAGTCTATTCTGTTGAGTATTTAAACTTGAAAATGTATCTCAGGAGGATATGTGTATATCTGATAATACAATTCCCTCATATACAGGAGAATTTCAAGGACTACAACAGTTCTGAATACTGTTAAACTACAAAATAAAATATTTGATAGCAATAAAATTGAAATAACAGATGTGCTTATTCCAGAACTTACAAAAGTAGAAAGTTTCAAGGAAAATAAAGAAAAATGAAAAGTAAAAGATGAACAGAAAGAAAAAAAGAAAGGATGGCAAAAGCTAACCTTTATAGAAAGACCCTTATTAGAACAAAAGACCATACCATACTCAATTGTTGTAGATTTGTTATATGGTAAATTAAATATTACTATAGGGCAATTAGTGAATATATCCAAATTCAGAAATAAATTAAGAAAAGCTATAACAACCAAGATAAAAGAAAGATCCAAAGAAAAAGAAAAAGAAAGATGGAAAGGAAGTAAATTTAGGAAGTACATCTTACACCAATATTCCTATTATTTGCAAAGGACAAGTAGGAGAATGGACCATTGATATTATTTTAAATAATGGTTCATTTACAAGTATTATTTCTAAAATGTTTCTCAAACATTTAAACAAAACTGTAACCCATAAATTAGACAGAATGATTACAGGTATACATGGTAACAAAAGATCTAGTTTAGAAATTGTTGATAATATTGCAATTTACATTGGTAATGTAGTTGTATCTACAGACATGAAAATAATTGATACAGTATCCTATTTCATGGTTTTGAAAACTGATTGGTTATAAAAGACCAATGCAGTAATAAATTATAAAGACTCCCAAGTAACTATTTCTGACAATTATAGAAGAGCTCAAGTTTCTTATAGAAATTCTATAGCATTACCTTAGCCAGTAATAAATAATGAAAAAGATTCAAATGATGATGATTATAAATATGAAGAGGATGAAGATGAAGATGAGGATGGTAACTTTGTCTTAATGATGAATAAGAAAGAAAATCCAGACCAACACTTTTACAAATTTACTCCTTGGGAAATTAAAATTGATCATGAAACCTTTACCTGGCAAGAATATGATTATATGAATCGACAATTCAATCCATGGTTAATTAGCCAAAAGTACTGACATCAAGTTAAACATTTATTTGAAGGACCTGAAAAAAAATGTTGGTGCTAAAAACAATTAATAATAGAAAAGAACAAATGCAATAATTGTTATGAAGATTATTCTTGCTAGGAAATAATCTAAATAATTCCTGTTCAAGAAATCAAAAATGCTCAATCATTTTTAATAAAATGAGAAGCAGAAGAGTTAACTCAAAATAAATATAAATATATTGTCTAGGATATATTTGAAAAATATTCAAATGTTATAGCTAAAAATTTTAACTCAACTAGACTGTACTAATATTGTAACCCATTACATTGATACTAGAAATGCCAGAGAAATAAAACAACATTATTATAGAACTTCTCTCAAACATGAGTTTTTTATAAAGGAGAAAATAGAGTGCCTCAAGGAACAAGGACTTATAGTACCTTCTTACAGCCCCTGGACTTCTCCTGCACTTGTAGTTGACAAGACAAATGGAAAAATAAAACTTGATAAAGACTATTGTCAATTAAACAAAGTGACAAAACTTGATACATATCCCCTTCCCAAAATCTCTAATATGTTAGATGTTCTTGTCCACAGCAAATACTTTTCAACTCTTAACTTAACTTCTGTTTTTGGCAAGTAGCAATACATACAGTTAATCAAGAAAAAACTGCCTTCAGTACCAAGTTTGACACTTATGAATTTATAGTTATACCTTTTGGTTTAATGAATGTTCCAGCAACTTTTCAAACTTAATGAACAATGTCTTCTATGATGTGACCTGGAAATTTGTTTTAGTATATATGGATGACATTACCATTTATTCAATTATTAATCAAGGCAGGTCTAAAGTTAAATTCTGGTAAGTGTAATTTCTTTAGAAAACAAATACTTTTCTTTAGATATTTGATACCTGAGAAAGGAATCAAACCAAACTCAACCTTGATTGAGAAAATCAAAGAATGCTCTCTCTCAATTTCCAAGAGAAAAGTCAGATCTTTTCTTGGACTTTTCTCATATTATAGGAGATTTATAAAGAATTTCTTTAAAATTGTCAACCTTTATATGAATTAACCAAACAGAAAGTAAACTTCTGCTGGTTTGAAGATTATCAAAAGGTTTTTGAGTATTTAAGAACTTGTCTTATTACAAAACCCATAGTTATATATCCTGATTTTTCAAAACTATTTATATTACATACCATTGGAGCTGTTCTAGCTCAGATAGATGATGCAAAAAAGGAACATGTTATTGCATATGCTAGTAGAGTGCTTAATGAAGCTGAATGAAACTATGTTGTGACTGAAAAAAAATATCTTGTTATTATATGAACTATACATGTTTCCAAAATTGATTTTGAATTTTTGAAATACTTTAATTTTTTGAGATTATGTAGAAACTATTCTATATATGAAAGTAAAAAAAGTACCCAGTTATATGTATATTCAATCAAAGAATAAATCTGGATGGTCAAAAAAATTTAGATTTTAAGTAAAATAATTACGTCTTCTATGAAAAACTATTTTAACTTTTTTTTCTGAAATTGTAATTTCAGGATCTCAAAATAATTTTGCGTGCAAGTATAATATGGGTCACCAAATACTTTTATCATTTTCTACAAGGATAAAAATTTAGTATTGTTACTGATCATGAAACTATTCCTTGGTTAAGAAACACAAACAATCAAAAGGATGTCTAGCTTGATGGATAATTCATTTGTTTGAATATGAACCTTATGACATTATTAAATGAAAAGAAAGTGATCATACAAATGCAGATGCACTTTCAAGATTAGATACTAACCCTGTAGATAGTCTTTTTTCCCTTTTATTTTAATCCTTTTTATATATATTTATAAGTACACCATTTATTATGGACTTGAAAGTGTAAAATGAATTTATTTTACTTACTTTAACATAATTATCCACCTGAATTAACCCCACAACAAAAACAAAAATTAGCAAGACAAGCAATATAGTATATAGTAGAAAATGGTATTTTATTTAAGAAAAACAAACTGAACCTTGAAAATTTTCTTTGTGTTATAACTCTACAGGACAGAGAAAAAATTTTATATAATCTACATTCATCTCCAATAACAAAACATTTTGGCTTAAAGAAAACAATAGAAAATGCAACAAGAACATATTATTGACCTGATATGGAAGCAAATAATAAAGCTTATATTAAATCTTGTGATAATTATCAAAGATTTGAAAAGTCAGGAAAAGTACAATTATTACGATCTATATCAGTAGTACAGCCATTCCATCAAATAAGAATAGATTTTATAAGACCTTTAAACATTACTCCTTCAGGAAATAAATATATTCTAGTAGCTGTTGATTACTTCACTAAATGGCCAGAAGCAAAAAAAAATAGTAAAAGAAGTTATTGCTAAGGAAACTGCTAAGTTTTTATACAAAATTATTATTTGTCAACATGAAACTCTTTCAATAATATTATCAGATAGAAGAACTCATTTTGTAAATGAAACAATTAAATTAATGAAAGAGAAAGTAGGATTCAGACATAAACTCACTTCTGCTTATCACCCTCAAACAAATAGATTAACAGAATGGTTTAATGGTACCTTGTGCAGATCTCTTGCCAAAAGTTTACAAACTAGTGAATCAAATTGAGATGAATTAATTCCAAGTATTTTATTTGTATACAGAACATTAAAACAAGAATTTACAAAATATACTCCTTTTTATCTTGTATATAGTAAAAAAGCTCAACTACCAATAGATATTGAATTCTAAGACCAAGAACAAGATTTAAATCCAATTGAAAATTTTGAAGAATCCTTGAATAAAAAGATTAGTGCTTTAAAAGAAATATTTATTGATACTTAAGTCATTAATCATAGAAATATTCAACATGTACAGGAACTCCAAAAAAATCATCAACAAAATTTAAGGAAAGCTCAATTGTATGAAGTTGATGATATCATTTTATTGTATAACTCTACAATAAAATGGAATAGACCATTTTGAATATAAACAAAATTAGAAAACAATACATATCTAATTCTTGATAAATTAGGAAGTGTACTTCAGAAGCTTATTTATGTAACGAATCTACTAATTTGTTAATTTATAAATGAGAAAATAAATAGCAAGAACTATTTATTACACAGAAATAATATCAACAAATATTATTTCAACAAAAATATAAGTTATAATTAAATTAATTGACAAGAACTTGCTTGCCTCTTTATTTCCTTATGTCTTTATATAATAATTAAAATACATAGTTATAAATATAAATAAATATTATTACATATCTTAGGTTCATAGAACCTCTCTGGAATAGGCAACATAATGAATATAATATAAATATAAAAAGAATAAAATATATATGTGAATTAATTAATAAGAATATAGATAAAGCAACAAGATTGACAAGGTCAACAATTAAAAATATTAGATAAAGGGAATAAAGAGCAATTTGTTTTGCTTTGGAAATAATAGATATAATTTACATGAACAATGTTAGAAGTTTTTTTTTAATTATTTATTATTGATTTTTTTTTAAGTCTTTCTTATCATATTTTATTATTTATTATTATTTATTTATTCATTATTTATTGTTACCTAGTAGTTATTGTATTAGTTTTAGAATTGACATGTATTTATGTAATT
>CAJVPK010000953.1:0-18037 GCA_910592015.1 Diversispora eburnea | reverse complement strand
ATCAAAGAATAAATCTGGGTAGTTAAAAAATTTTGGGTTTTAAGTAAAATAATTTTGTCTTCTATGAAAAACTATTTCGACTTTTTTCCCCGAAATTGTAATTTCAGGGCCCCAAAATAATTTTGCGTGCAAATATAGATATAATCGATAACTTTCAAAATCTAATATTGCAATATAATTTTGAAAGTTTTTGAATTAATATAATTATTGATAAATTTAAAATATTTTTTGTTTATATAAATAAAAAATGTCTACTTTGTAATAACAAATTTGAAAGATATTAATATAAACTTAATAAAAGGTTTAATTTTCTTTCTTTAATAATTGAATTAGTAGAGTACCTTCTAAAACAATAATTTTATTTTTTAAAAAGAACTATAAACTTCTTAAAAGAATTTTTAAATTATATAATTAACTTATTACAAAATATTCTATCATAGAAGTCAAAATATTTTGAAGTCCAAAAGTTAAAATGAGTTTTTTATTAAAGACAAAATTATTTTACCTAAAATTCAAAATTTTTTGATTATCCAAATAAATTTTTTAATTAAAAATATATTAAATTAAATATTTTTTATTTCCATATATATATAATAAGAATAAGTTTTATTTAAATATTTGATAATATATAATAGATACAGTATTTCAAAAATCTCAAAGAGACAAAATACCTCAAAAATTAAAAATTAATTTTTGAAAACATGTATAAACCTGATATATATAAATGTAAGATATTTTTATCTTGAGTTCTCAGTTCAATTCAGTCAGTTTTCACAGTTCAAATTTGTTTAAGTTTAGTTTTAATACAAATAAGATAAAAGAAATTAAACAAAGATTTTAATTTGAGTTTTAAGATATTTATAATTGTTATTGTATTTCTTTATTATTAATAAACTATATATTATCCTGTATCTGTTATTATTTTATATAAGGTTTATTTCCTGTACCTTGTATAAGTAACAAATAGAATACAGAATAAACTAAATTGGACCAAACCAAAGTCCAAAGAATATTTTTAGGTCTAATTTAGATCCAGCCTAATAGAAAATTCAGAAAATAGGTCAGATTGAATTTTACCTTAAACTTAATAGAATACAGAATAAACTAAATTGGACCAAACCAAAGTCCAAAGAATATTTTTAGGTCTAATTTAGATCCAGCCTAATAGAAAATTCAGAAAATAGGTCAGATTGAATTTTACCTTAAACTTTATAAAAATTGGCCATTCTGATGAATAAATTATGAAGATGCAACTCATTTTTTTCATTAAGTTATGCTGATTGGCTAAAATTTATCAAGAATATTATCACTATTTGCACTATCACACTATTGATCTATGTTCAATATATTTGATATATATTTATATTAAAAATAACAAATCCATAAATTTTAAACATAAATTTATTATTATTATTTTTTTTTTTGATTCTATTTTTAAAATTACTTGTTTTATCTATTCAGTATTGGGATGATTATAGAAAAAAAAAGACATTAGTAAAATGAGTTGAATAAGTGATAATTAACATAGCTAATTTGATTATGTATATAATTAATGGCTAATTAATTAGATATAGTAATCAACTGAAATGAATAAATGTCCTATAATTTACATGACAATTATAACTATTTTTTCTTTAATATTCAAAGCAATAATGCTAAAGGATATTTTATTGAGCCCATTGACATGTTCACAAAGCCCAAACCCAATTCAATATTTAGCAAGCCCAACCTAAGCCCGGCTCACATAATAACGGACTCAAAAATATGAGCCCAAACTGAATTCAAGTCCAGCTTGGCTTGAAAATTCATGGTTTAACCTGGTCTATTCCGTACCCCTAGTCATAACTAACTTGGTACGATAACATTCCTCATTACTTAAAAGAACTTGTAATTTCTTAGAAACCCCTGAGTTTAGTTGTATAAATTCTAATCCTGAAATTCACCTTCTAATTAACCAACTGAACAAATTATCAACTAGCACACAACAGTATAATCTTTTTATCTTGTTTTTTTAAAAAATATTTCTAATGGCATATAATTCTTTGGTTCAATGGTAAATTAAAAAAATTAAAAAATTATGAATAAAGTGCTAAAAAGAAAGTTATTGATTAGCCTACCAGTTATTAGTATTTAGAGCATCTTGAATATCTTTTTCTAAATCTTTTATATACCCTTGAAATCTGACAATTTTTTCTCATTCTCAATTTGTTTTCTTGCTAAACATTCTTTAATTTAAACTATTCATAAACTTTTTCTCAATGATTTTCTTGAATAATTCTGTTTCAGAGTTTAATTGATAGTTTCTTTAAACTTTTATTATATTTATTGAATCTTAACAATTTGTATCCTTATATCTTAGTTTTAGATTTTCCAATCATTTAATTCATGGATGACTTCTCTTGACTATCTTTTAGAAATTTTTCATAATATATTTTTTATAATTCATATTGATAAGTAAATTTTTTTTTTAACCAACTCCAAGACGTTTATTATAATATTGGTAAGTACGTGAATATATAAAGATAGATTTCCTATTGTTTGTAACATTACCCCATATTCGTACACCCAACATACAAATGATGTTAATCAATTTTGAGAATTTTGATATTTGAAATTGCAGAGTTCGAATATAAACACAAAAAAAAATGTCAATCAAGAAAGAAGAAACCCCAACATCACTAGTTAGTTATTTTTTTTTTAAAAAAAATTTAATTCTTGGTTCTCTTGGATCCATATAAACAGCTAATCTTCCTTATTCCTTCCTTATTTTCTTTGTTTCAGCCACAAGCCGCTGCTAGACAAAAACTTGAAGAAGCGGAGATAGAATTAAGGGATTTATTAAATCGTAAAAAGCAAGTTGATAAAAGTCTGGTAAGTTTATATGTAAAAGGAATATTTTTAGTTATTCCTGTTAGTTTATATAATGGTATTAGTTTGAAATTTATTAAACTATCAGAAAGCTATCGAAAAACAAATTTGGCAATTCGAAGGATCTTATCTAGAAGAGACTCATTCAGGTGGAAATTTGATTCGTGGCTTCGATAATTATTTGAGAGCTACAAACGATAAAAAGAAAAAATCAGAAATTAATTATGAAGATCGATTATTCTCGAGATCAAGGTTATTTATCATTTCTATTTGACGTTGAAGTTATTTTTTTTTCTTTCATTATAGTTCTAACAAACACAACAATAATATTTTATTAACATTTATTAATTTGTTTGTTTTAGTGCAACATCCGAAAAGGTATAGTAATTTTGATACATCAGTAATTTGTTAAAAATATCAGAATACTAAAATTTTGTTTTTGAAGATAGGCTAATGGTAATAAGGGTGAAGATTCATCAACAAGCTCAGATGATAATAAATCTGGTTACAAAAAAATGGGGGATAATATAAAAAAGAAGAAAAATAAGAAACCCATAAATTATGCATATTCACAGGAAGTCAAAGATAACAATAGAGAACATAAACGAATCAGATTATCATTACGAGATACTGCCGAAGATGATTTTGATATTTGATGAATATTGTAAAGATGGATATGAATTATAAATCACGATGATGACAAAGGATGATAATGATAAGAATGTATGAGAATGACAAGTATTTAAAGAAATAATCATACGTTGAAGATTTACAAGACTGACTATCATATTATGAAATATTATGAATTAACTTTCTTTTTTAACAAAGCGCATTGACAACTTTCTGTATTTGTCTGATTGAGAAAATAGAAAACTTATTGAATATTTTGGAATTATTCTTTTATATCTGCATTATTATATTTGTATATAGAATGATTTAGAAAGAACAACCACTAAAAGTTAATAATTAATAATCGAACGAAAATAAACATGATCGAACTGTTACTTTGTTATTTCCTTATTATTTTAATTAACCTTTTCTTTGTTATTTCTTTTGCAATTATAAAATGTTTCTTGGCATTCGTTCGCTACTATCGAAAGATCGTAGCCAGGTTGCATGTACATGGCGAGGAAGTCAATGCCCAAAAAATTTTTGAAAAAACAAATAACAAAAAACACGAAGGTCAATGTATACAGTATATATAATTCAACCTATCTTCTATCTTATATAATCACAATCTGTCTATAATCACTATCCCCGATTTTTTAGGTCCAGTACTTATTAATGTTCCTCCTTTATAATCACCGATCATATGCTTGCAAATCAGTAGGTTCAATTTCACAAAATATAAAATAAAATAATATAAAATAAAATAATAAATTTTTTTATAATCACCACTTGTATTATCACGCCAATCATCATAATTACATCATAATCATAATTATCATAATTATATCATTTTATATAGGTATTTAATAATATAATTAATTATTATAATTATTTAATGGTCATCATATAAACATATGACGTATTTGAAGAACAATTACACAGCAGGATTCGGTAATATATATATGAAAATAATATCAGGGTTCTATTAAAGGTAGGAAAGATCGAAGGGTTTCTCTATGCTAAAAGTATGCAATTTTGTCCACACTTCGGAATCGTCATAAACGAATTAAATAAATATACTTTGTTCAATAAATTTAATTAATTAATTGATTATTAAACAAGAAAATGATTCTTAAATTTTTTTTTTTTGGTGTTATCTTATTGAATATTAGTAGGTTTAACGGATAATAATAGTAATCAACCACAAGAATATTCTATATGTAGGATAATCCACTAGTTTTTACTAGGAGGTCATTAACAGAGAGACAAACACCAACTGCATTTACTTATATATACAAAAAAAGAGGGAGATGGGGATTGATATACAGTATACTATACTGGAAATGTATTTTAAATAGCAAAGTAATAATCAATGGAGTAATTAATATAATTTTGTATTTTATTTCTATTTGAAATAATAAATAATTAAAATAAAATATATTATTATTTATATTATATAAAAAAATATAAAAAAAACATATTCTGGTAGCAATTAAAAAATAACAAAACAACGGCTAAACTTTTTTTTCAAGAGGAGTAAAATCCATTAAATTCACGACATTTTAGAAACAATAAACTATGCTACAATTAGAAGTACATTCAAAAAAAAAAAGAATATAAAAAAATATAAATATGAAGCCTTACCAAATTGTCAGAATACTCAAAGTAAATCCTATTAACACTGAAAAGAATTTAATTGTAAAACCAAAAATTTGAGCACAAGAGAACATGTATATACAATACAAATTAGGTTAGGATATATATATATATATATATAAAATAATAAGGTGTATTTCCTCAAACAGATCAATCCTTTCACTAACCCATCTTTAAGAATAGCACTAATCCATCTTTAAGAATAGCACTAATCCTTTTTCAAACAATACCAAACCCAAACATTAACGGAATTCCTGTTGGACACGTCTTATCACGCGAAACCAACACAAACAACCTCCAAATCGGACGACTCATGTAACTTTAAATGATAAAAAAAAACGATATTAATTATATTTAATTATGACAATGATATGACGTGAATCTTCTTTGATTTTGCAGTCTTTACCATATCGAGAGCCATACTTAATTATTTTATTCCTGATTTGACTGTATGACCAAGTAGTGATTTTCTGATGCATTTAAATTCGTTAACGTGGATTATATAATGCAACATCGTCCCAGATACTTTCCCAAGTTTTAATAATTATCATTAATTGTCAAAAAAAATAATGTCTTTACAACAAAATGAAACAACTTCGGAGCGCAAACATCCTCACACATTGTCAACGACGGTAACTATAATCGTTAAAAGCTTATTGTTTCAATTTTCTCTTTTTTTTTCTTCCTTATTTGACTGATTCTCTTTTACTGATTAAAGGACTTTCAAAGCGCAGGTTCTGGAATAGCTGCCAAAGCTATGCGCACTGAACTGAACAAGTTGACTAATGCGATTCTAGACGTGAAGGCTCGTAAGGTATGTTTCTTCTCTTGGTTTAAAAGTCACAAATATTTATTAATTTTTATTTTATTCTCTTAGGCTTTTCAAACCGAAATGGACAATTTTTATATGTTGTTTACACGTTATTTGACTGAAAAGGCCAAAGGAACTAAATTGTAAAAAAAAAAATTATGATATCTTTTAATAATTATATGTTTTCACATTAAAAAAAAAAAATAAATAAATAACTCAATAATTAATCTTTTTAGGGATTGGGATAAAGTTAATGAACCTAGTCCCGAACAAATTATCAATTACTCAAATTTACCTCGTTGTGAGAATCCTCAACATCTTAATAAATTGGCCGTTTTAAAACTTAATGGTGGTTTAGGGACAACTATGGGATGTATAGGTCCTAAGAGTGCTATTGAAGTTAGGGATGGTATGACATTCTTGGATCTAAGTGTCAGGCAAATTGAGGTATTTTTATTTAAATCACGTGTATTATAAGTATAATAAATATAATAAAATATAATAAATATAAGGAATATTTATCTAACATATGTTTATAGTACCTAAATAATAAATACAATGTCAGCGTACCTTTTATACTTATGAATTCTTTCAACACGGATGAAGATACAATGCGCATTATTCAAAAATATGGAAGTCATAAAATTAATATTCTTACATTCAATCAATCGCGTTATCCTAGAATCAACAAAGAATCTTTGTTACCAATGCCTCGTACGCCTGTTGGAGATATTAGTCAATGGTATTTAAATCATAATTTATCTCTTATATTTTATTTAAATAAATATATATATATATTGATTAATATAATCATATGAGAATAATTATATGAATAATAATTATATAATAATTACATTCTTTGATTTTATAGGTATCCACCCGGTCACGGTGACTTGTTTGAATCTATGTCAAATTCTGGAATACTGGATCGACTTATTGCTGATGGGAAAGAATATCTTTTTGTTTCTAATGTTGACAATTTGGGTGCAGTAGTTGATTTAAATATTCTTCAACATATGGTGGATTCTGACGCAGAATTCGTCATGGAAGTTACAGATAAAACTAAAGCTGATATTAAAGGTGGTACCCTCATTGATTATGAAGGTACTGTTAGATTATTGGAAGTGGCTCAAGTCTCTCCTGAACATATGGAGGATTTTAAATCAATTAAAAAATTTAAAATTTTCAACACCAATAATTTATGGATAAATTTAAAAGCCATAAAACGGGTTACTGAAGAAAAAGAATTAAACCTTGATGTTATCGTTAATACTAAAACACTTGAGCATGATAAAAAAGTAATTCAACTTGAAACTGCTGTTGGTGCAGGAATCAAGCATTTTAAAAATGCACATGGTGTCAATGTACCACGAAGTCGTTTCTTGCCTGTCAAATCGACCTCTGATTTATTCTTGGTCACTTCTGATTTATATTCTCTTCATCATGGAGAACTTGTGATGAATCCAAAGAGACTCTTTCAAACAGTTCCGCTGGTTAAGTTGGGTGATGAATTTAAGAAGGTAATTCTTTTTTAACATGATAATAATAATTATTCATGACGCGTTTAGAATGATAGTTTAACTTGTGATTATATTTTGTTCTAGGTCTCAAATTTTATGTCACGGTTTCAATCACCGCCTTACATTATTGAGCTTGATCATCTTACTGTTACGGGTGATGTTACGTTTGGAGCGGGTGTACAATTAAAAGGAACAGTAATTATTGTCGCGACTACGGGTTCTAGAATCGATATTCCACCAAATTCTCTCCTTGAAAACAAGGTCGTTTCTGGGAACTTAAGGTTAGTAACTAATTTTTTTTGAAAAATATTATAATTTATTATAATTTATTAAAATTTATTAAAATTTATTTCAGGATTCTCGAACATTGAAAACTTTCGCTACATCGTTTTTAGTATGATTTTACTTAATAATTTCTATGCAATTAATTTAATTATTGATTTCTCACTTGTTTTAAAAATTTATTAAACGAATTACGTCATTCACCATTTTATATTGATAATCTGTTACACAAACTTAGGTTCTAATAATAATGATTGGATAAAAAGCAAATATATTCTTCCATTATCATTATTTATTGATTAAAGATTCAAAAATTTAAATAAATTTAATAAAATGCGAGTCAATTATTTTTATCAATTTCATATTTTTTTGTTGTTAAACAATTTTTAACTCTTGAAATTCTTTAAAAATGAATTTTTTTGTATTGACTTTGATTTTCATTTGATTCATCAAAATCGTGATTTTTTTGTCAAGTGTTATACAAAATTTTATAATTATGTAATTCATTTTTACAAATCAAAAAATAATGTAACCACATTAACGTTAACTTTTAATACGCGTTTTTTGACTTTTGGAGAAATCAAAAAAAAAAAAAATCGAATAATATGGGTATTCATGGTTTATCAAAAGTTATTGGTGATCACTGCCCGGGTGCGATCAAATCCAACGAAATTAAGAATTACTTTGGACGTAAAGTAGCTATAGATGCTTCTATGTCTATATATCAATTCTTAATTGCCGTAAGACAAGACGGTCAACAGTTAGCTACAGATTCCGGAGAAACCACAAGGTGTATATATATAATAAAAATATATAAAAGATTTAAATAAACCAATTCAAATAAGACTCCAGTATTTTTTCCTTTTTTTTATATTAAATTTTTTGATTTTTTTTTTTTTTACGCGTTTGGCTCTTCAAAGTCATTTGGTGGGAATGTTTAATCGAACTATTCGTATTGTGGAGAATGGAATTAAACCATGTTATGTCTTTGATGGAAAACCACCAACATTAAAAAGTGGAGAGGTACAAAAAATAATTATTAAATTATTATTTATTATTTTAGAAAAAAAAAAACAAATCATATCATTATTATATATAACATGATATTCTATACGTTTTAATAAACAGTTAGCTAAACGTTTGGAGCGAAGAAAAGAAGCAAATAAAAATCTTGAAGAGGCAAATGAAACCGGTGATTTGAATTAATTAATTTATTAATTTGTATTTAATATATTTGATCAATATATTTGATTATTGATAATATATTTAATTGATATAATATAATATAATAGGTGATGCAGCTGATGTTGATAAATACACTCGTCGAACAGTAAGAGTCACCCCTGAACATAATGATGATTGCAAGAAACTATTGAAACTAATGGGAATTCCATATTTAGTGGTACCATTTTCTTCTCTCTCTATTCGAACATTTCTTTTCGTGTTTTTGATTTCGAATTTGTTTTTTTTTCATGTTAACGTTTTTTTTTTAATAATAAATCTTAGGCTCCATGTGAAGCAGAAGCTCAATGTGCTGCTCTAGCAAAAGCGGGAAAGGTAATATATTTTTAATCTTAATATTTTTCGTCTTTAATACAAAATCATATGATAAAAAAAAAATTAATTACCAGGTGTACGCAGCGGCATCCGAAGATATGGACACGTTAACTTTTTCTTCTCCCGTATTATTACGTCATCTGACTTTCAGTGAAGCCAGAAAAATGCCAATTGATGAAATACATCTTAGTAAGGTTTTAGAAGGACTCGATATCAGCATGGATGAAGTAAATAATATTTTCAATTATTTATTTATTTGTTCAGCGTAATAAATAAATCTAATTTAACAAAAATTTTATATAAAGTTTATCGATCTTTGTATTCTTTTGGGATGTGATTATTGTGATTCTATTAAAGGAATTGGGCCACAACGCGCAGTAGAGCTCATCAAAAAGTATCATAGTATAGAAGAAACCTTAAAGAATATAGATCAGAAAAGATTTCCTATTCCCGAAGATTGGCCATATAAGGAAGCACGTGAATTATTTCACAAACCAGATGTACAAGATCTGGATTCTATAGAAGTATTTATTACTTCAAACATTTTGAATTCTTTTTTTTTTTTTTTGATGAATTTTCAGATTTATTAATCATCTTTAAATATAACAATTATAATTATAATTATTATTATTCAGATCAAATGGCAAGATCCAGATGTTGAGGGAATAGTTGATTATTTGGTGCGGGAGAAAGGATTCAAGTTTGTTTTTTTTTCAAGTTTAATAATTAATATACATATCTATTTTTTTAATGGTGAATTTATAATAAATAATAATAAATAATAATAATTATTATTATTATTATTTTTTAAAGTGAGGAACGTGTAAGAAAAGGTGTAGAAAAACTATCCAAAAATTTAAAAGGTGCTACACAAGGAAGATTAGACAGTTTTGTCACAATAACTGCGAATCCAAAGGTTCCAATTAAACGCAAGGTTGGAAAAATATAAACTTCAATGCTTTGTTGTATAATAGAAAAATCTCATTATTTTTATAATAATAATTATTATTATTATTTATTATAATTATTTTAAAATATCTTTTTTTTTAATAGGCTGAAGATAAGAAAGTAGATAAAACGCCAAAAAAAGTAAAGGCGTCCAGTGGTAGTAAAAAGGGAAGACCCAAAAAAAGTTGAGACCGTGATTATGATCCATTTATATATATATATATATTAGTCATATTTAGAAAATAATATATTAAATTTTGTATATTTCGTAAATATTTTTTTGTGATCAGCTGATTACTCTTAAAATTTTTCCAAAAATCCTTTTCTTTTTTGCTGATAAAATTATGTAATTATTGTAATTTGATTTAATTCCATTATTTTGAATAAAATGAACTTTATATAACTTCATTATGATTATTATTTATTATTATAATTATTATTATGGTGATATGATGATGATGATGATGATGATGATGATGATGATTATAATAGGTAAAAATTATGAAATTCCACGTGAAGGGTAAAAATTTTCCCTTTCTGATTGTAAATCTGATACTTTGATTAAAAAATAAATAAATGACAACAGTAAAATATTGTTAAATATAAAACTTGTGAATGAATTGAGTGAATTGATTATTCCATATGTACATACATATAAATATATAATAATAATAATAATAATAATAATAGATTATAAACTTACCCTTTAAATTTTTTTCGCTATGAAAACCAAAAAAAAAATATATAATAATTGATATAAAAATAGATTTGACATCTAAAATTGAAGATTAAAATCGTCATTTGTATTATAATAAATAGTCATTAAGTTATTTATTTAATTTTTTTAATTATGCTAATTAATTCTTTTAATTATTTTAATTAATTTAATTATTTTTTGAAATAAATTATTATTATTTTATTTATTTTATTTATTTATTTATTTATTTATTATTATTATTATTATTATTATTATTATAAAATTATTCGAATTTCTAATTTAACCGTCTTGATTATGATGATGTGGTTGATATACTGTTGGATTCGTAGAGAAAATAATTGATTCTATATTTTGCTTTGCGATCGCTGGATCTTTCGAAAGGCTAGAAAGAAAAAAATAATTCAGAAATTTAAAAATCAAAATAACAAAAAAATTGATTGAATAAAAAAATTTATTAATCACGTACTGAGTATATTTGAATTTATATTCATTATTTTCGTGCAAAAAGTATCTTGGCCTCCAATCAATTCCATCGGATTCTCGAAGTTTTGCCTCATCTCGTTGACAGTCTTCAATTTTAGATTTTTCATTTGAAGCAAGATCCAAATTTCGTCCTATTAAAGCACTTGTAACTTTTGACCATAAACTAAATCAAAAAATCCGCAAGTATAATAAAAATTATATTAAGTTAATAAATAAATAATAAATACTTACCTATCTTAAAAAAAAATAATGATAATAATAATAATAATAATACTTACCGCCGAGATTCATTTTCTTCTTGTTTATCATCCGGTGCTACAATTTTTGGGTATATATTTGAATCTTGAACACTAAATAATACTTCCTTATTTCCAGTCTGTGTCAACGAAATGAAGTAATATTAATAAATTAAATTATGAGTCCGATTTCATTTTTTTATTTATTTATTTACCCTTAGATCTTTAATGTACATAATGTCTGACCATTTCCCTGTAATTTCGTAAATAATTTCTCCTGTAGATTCTTGCTTTATTTTTCCATAAATTGAATTATATGCACCAGTAAAAAATCCCTAGATAAATTTAAAATAAATTTATTGATTAATGATTCATTACTAAAAAATAAAAAATAAAAATAAAATAAAAAAATAAAAAAATAAAAATAAAAATAAAATAAAAAAATAAAAAATAAAAATAAAAATAAAATAAAAAAATAAAAAATAAAAATAAAATTATGTAAAAATTTTACCTTTGTTCGAAATTCCAATTCACATATAAAATCAAGATTCTCACATCGAACTGTGGAATTATCACCTAATTCCATAACCATTCTTCCAAATAAAATTCCACGAGCATAAACATTAGGCATTACAATTTGATAAACTTCTCCTGGTCGATTGGTGAAATAGATTTTGGATTCACCTTGCATTAAGGTTGCCGCACTATTACCCAAAAATTTTGATTTTGGTCTTATGTCTCCACAAATAATTAAATTATTTTCCGGACTTGCATAATAATAAGCGGATATAGGTGGATGATGAGATACTTGTTCTGATACAAAAAATGCTTCCGTATTATCAGGAAATACCCAACGAGCCCGAAAATGTTCACCTAATACTGGATTATAAGGTTTTTTTACACCCTATAATGAATTATTGTGATGAATTATTGTGATGAATTATTGTGATGAATTTTTGTGGAGATTGAAATTTTCAAGATGAATTAATTTTATTATTTATTTACCTTAGGTTTAATATGCCATCCGGATAAATAATATCTCACGACGCTTACAAATCGCGTAAGGGGATCTTCTTCCTTAGCAACACTGAAGTGAATAAATTAAAATAAATTGAAATAAATAAATTGAACCAAATTAATTGATATAAAACGAATTTAGGAATTCCATTATAATATTATTCAATAAAAATGGCTATTTCGATACGAAAGTATCAAATCAGAAGACACACCCAAACTAAAAACAACTCTTTACATTCAATCTACATTATTCCAAGTTTTTGATAATTTTGAAGGATCCGTGAACCGAATAAACAAACAAACCTTAGAATTAAATCAGGGTGGCTCATGAAATCAGTGATCCGTTCTAACATACTCCGAGGTTCTAATACAAAAGTTGGTAAGGTGACTCGATGTAAATCCATTCCTTTACGTAGTTGAGAGATGAGTCCTAGAAGAATACTACGTGGTTCTTCATCGAGAACTTCCGTATCGTTAAAATTTTCATCGTCAGCCATTGTTATTATTACTTATTTTGAAAAATTGGATAATTGGATATTTTTTGACAAAAGGTTTTAAATAAAAAATTAAGGAAAAATTAGAAAAGTTAAATAAAATTTTATAAATAGATGATGCAGAATTTACATTATCGAATTTGCATAGCATATCAATATCGAAATTTGGCAATGCACACACTTGTTTAATTTATTTTATTCTATTTATAATATAATATATTAACACACGTGAGCACGTTTAAAGTAATGACCTTAGTTCAACTAAAACAAAAAAGTAGGTAGCTTTTTCATTTTTGCATTAAAAATGCGTTCTTTTTAATCAATATCTTCTTCTGTTTCATATGAATGAGATAATTTTTGATAAGACAATAACAAATTTAAATCTAATTCAGAAAATTATTGAAATTGCAAATATCTATTTTGTATCCTCTCGGAACACTATCCAAGTACTATCAAAGTACTATAAATTATTATAAATTATTATAAATTATTAGTAAAATATAACAAAACATCTTATTTTAGGAACAAATAATAAATGAATGAAGAAATTTAATACACTATTTTACTTGAACACATGATTAAAAATTAACAGTAATAATAATGATTATAATAATAATTATAATCATAATAAATTCTAAATAACCTAAATAACTGACAATAATGACAAAAAATAATAATAAAAATTACGTAATTATTATTATTATTAATTAATTAATAATATTTAAAAAACTCAGCTTGACCATCAACCACAAAATTAGATATAGAATTATCTTTTAAACTGAGAGTTTCTTCCGGACTTAACTGTAATACTGTTGATATTACAGGAATTAAATGTTCACGTTCCGTTGAATCTGTTTCAAAAAATTTAAGTACAACATTTTTTAAATATTCTATATTTAAATCTTGTCGTTTTTCCAGTCGATCTAATTTCCGTATTTCTTCTTTTAATATCTGATAATAAATTATGATAATATTATAGATTATTAAATCTTAGTAAATTGTTATTATCTATTATTAAATTATAAAACAACAACACAAACCTTTTCTTGTTCCATTAATCTTTGTACATGAACTTCACTTTCATTTAACATTTCTGCCATATGTTGTAATTTCAATGCATAATCTTGCTCTTTATCAGATAAAGTTGATGCACGTTCTTCTGTATCCGCCAATAAATCTGATAATGAATCTAAATAAAGTGGTTAATAATGTAATTAATAATGTTTAATTGATAATCTTAATAATAATAATAATAATAATAATAATAAACATACTATATATAGAATTTGGTCTACTATGAGGAGATGAGGGTGAAGAAGAACGACTACTTTCTCTTCTAACGTGATGATTACGCATAGATTGAATTTTCCCAGTAGAGTTAATATTTGTGGTATTTGTAGTAATATTTGTAGTGGTAATGCTTGTATTATTTGTAGTAAAATTTGTCGTGTTATTTGTAGTGTTGTTTGTGGTAGTGGAATTAGAAGTAGTAGAAGAAGAAGAAGAAGAAGAATTAACGGGGAAAGTGGCGGCATTTAATTGTTTTTGTAATTCTTGTATTGTTTCTGAACGTTGTGATAATTCTGTTCTCATTTGTGATAATTCTTCACTTAAATGCTAAATAAATAAATAATGATAAAGAAATTATAATATGATATTATATATTGTGATATTTATAATGAATTACCTCTAATATTGATTGTAATTGGTCATTTTCTTCTTGCTTTTGCTTAAGACTTTTTTGAATTAATTCTGTTGATTTATTGAATCGATCATTAAAATCATTCACATTTGATTTATATTGTTCTTCTGTTTCTCTCTGAGCTAGATAAAATAAATAATAAATTGAATATAAGAATATAAATAAATTAAATATAAGAATAATAAAATGAATTAAATAATAATTAATATAAAGAATAAGTAATTTAATATAAACCAACATTTTTTCAATTTTTCATTCTCTTCTAATAAACTTTGATAATTTTCTTGTAAAGTTCTTATTACTTTGACATTTTCTTTTAAAACTTGTTGGGATTTTCCAAATTCCTTTTCAAGTTGACCATTACGTTTAAGTGATTGTTTCAGATCTCTTTCAAGTACCCGAATTTTTTCTTGAGAATAATTTAATTCCGCTACTTTCCCACTATATTTAAAATTATTTAAAAAGTGTGATAAATATTATTATTTTATTATTAAAAAGTGTAATACATTATTAAAATGTAAATATAAATTAAAATACCTTAAATCAGATTCCAATTTTTTATTAACAGCAATTAATTCAGAAGTATCAGTACCGGAATCAATATCTATTATATTATTATTAATTGATAAATTCTTTTGTTCAAGTAATGAATGAGCTCTCGCTTTATATTGTTGAAATTCTGATTTCAGTGATGTATTTTGTTGAGTTGTTTGTCGAAGTTTGGATTCCTGAATTAATTAATTATTATATTATTTATATTATTATTAGATTATTATTATTATTATTATTAGATTATTATTATATACCAATTGTTCTATCTGTGCATTATATGTGGAAGCCTGACTGTGTAATTCTGTGGTCAGTTTTTCTATTGATTCTATATATATATATAAATAATTATTAATATTAAATAATCATTAATATTTTTTTTTTAAAAAAAAAAATAAAAGATAAAAAAACAAACTTTGACTTTCATCAACTGATGATTTTGATTTTTCATCTTTCTCTTTTAAATTTTCCATTGTTTTTTTCAATTCTTCAATTTCTGAATCTTTAGTAACAACTGTTTGTCTTAGTTCCGTTAATTTTTTGTTGACATCATTAAATATTCCTAATTTATATTAATTATTATTATTATTATTATTATTATTATTATTGTAAATATATTAAAAAAAATAAATAATATATATATATTAAAACCTTTTAATTTCTTCATCTTTTCATTATTTTCTAATTTTGTCTTTTCCAATTCAGCTAATATTATAAAAATTTAAAATTAAATTATTATTATCATCATTTCATCATTATAATTATAATATATTAAAAGAATTTACATGTTCTCTTATCAACCAATTCCAAAGTTTTATTAAGTTCATTTTGTTTACTACTTAATTGAATTCGTAAATCTTTAACCTAAGGTAAAAATAAATAAAATAAATAAAAATTGATTTACAAATTTAAATATAATTTAAAAAAATAGATTTAACAGATTTTACCTCTTCTTCCAATATGAAATTTCGACTTTCAATATCATCAAGTCGAATTCTAGAATTATTTCCCGTAGGACTCTATATATATTTTATTAGATATTTAAAAATTTATATATAATAAACTTTTAAATATAATTAACTTACCTCGGTCCTAATTTTTGATTTTAAATTATCCATCTTCGGATCTAAATTAGGTTGTAATTGTTGTTGTTGTTGTTGTTGTTGTCCATCATCTTGACTATCCATTCTTTCCATTCTTTCCATTTTTTCTCTTATATGATTATATTGTTCTTATTTTTGATATATTATTATCTTTATATATATATATATATATATATATAATTTTTTTTTTCTAGTTTGATCAAATTAAATAAAAATTTAAATATTCTTATCCATTATTTGTCTATTATGATTATTATTATTAATTTTTTCAATTAATATTTAAACAATTAAAATATTTTAAATGTTCATTTATTATCAATCAATATAAATATTTTATTATTATTATTTTTTATTATACAAATTTTCTCTTCCTTCCTTCCTTTCTCTCTGTATGTCTAAATTTTGGTTTCGTGTAAGTGTGATTTTACACTTTTTTATTTTTTTTAAAGACGAAAATAAATAAATCTGTAAATCAATCAAACTTGTGAAATATTTTGTGATTTTCGGTTATCCCAAATTTTTTTGCTTAAGCACATGATTCTAGAATTTTATTGGCCCATAATTTAACAGGTGATCAGAAATATTAACAGATATTTTTTTTTGAGGACCTTATCTTAGACCCCCCGGTTCAGGATTTTATCACCCTTGAGATATTCGAATTTTATTGGTCCATAGTTTAGAGGTGATCATAAATATTACGTGCTATGTTCATGAGACAGATTTAAGGTGACAAATATGATTTTCGCATGCAAAAAAATTCTAAGTGTCTAGGATATTTAATAAAAATGATATTCGAAGGGTGTGATACACAGTAATAAAATATATTACCCCTGACAAACCCTAATTCAGATTGTTGATACACTTATTTTGATGTTCACATGATTTTGTTATTCTATAAACATATTTGTTGCATCACGTTACTCACAAATAAAAATAACTATATATTTATCAAAAACAATACCTTTGCCTTGCTAAAGTATCATTTTTGAGACACCTATGGTATTTTTTTGATATATCAGATATGTGTGACAAAAATGGTCATTTTTTTGATATGTTTATAATTGCTTTATTTATAGATGCATCAAAAAATAACTATTTTGTCACATGAAATTTGATATATCAAAAAAATAACCATAAATATATCAAAAACAATACTTTTGCCTTTGCGTTATTTTAAGTAACGTGATGAAACTAATATACATTTCATGTAATTCTTAGAATAACAAAAGAGAAAACTTAAACTAGACCCCAAGGTTTAGGTCATTTATTCTAGACCCCCAGGGTTTAGATCATTTTGTCTAGACCCTTTCTTAATTTATAAATATCAAAGTTAAATTTTAGTTGTACAATCCATCAAATAAATAATCTTTGTTTATTTTGTTATTATTATTATTTTTATTATTTTCATTTTGAATATTTTCTTTTGAATCAAATTGTTTCGCGGGGTTAGTTCCTTTTCTTTATTTTCACTGGGTTCATGACTA
>CAJVPK010000952.1:0-18046 GCA_910592015.1 Diversispora eburnea | reverse complement strand
TAAATCAATTGTATTAGCTGTGACCTACTGGCAGATAGAGTGTATTATTATGTTTGTGTGATGCAAACTTTGAGACTAATTTAAGAAATTGTTCGAAATACTCTGCACAGTAGTGACAATACGAATTTAGATCATATGATATTGATGATTTAAGTAGTCCAATTTCCAAATTTAAATGTAGAGTTAACGTTAAATATCTTTGTTAGTCAATAGCAATATCGAATTTTGTAGATGATGATGAAATATACGTCTTAGCACTTTGTCTTGCTTTGATGCAAGTGAATTTCTTAATTATGATGACGAAAACCAACATGTTAGCGATGACAAAACTGACTTAGAATGTGGCAGCAGTAATAAAGTTAATAACCAATGGGTGATGGTGACAAAGATAATATAAACTCTGTTGGCAAATTTCTAATTCCTCAAACATGTATCTCTACTAAAGATGGAAGTAAAATATTTACTCCTTTAAAATCATTTAGAGATATTATCAGATTTATTGATAGTAATGGTAATAATAATAATAATGGTACAACCATTAAAAAGCAAACCAGTAATCATTATAGTTAATGCATCCGGAATTTATAAAGAAGCCATGAATAATACCAAAAGAAAACATAAATGTTCTTCCTCACGATTGTCCAAGATTAAAAAATTCCAATTGCTCCAACAACTTTCAATTCGTCTTTCATGTGATCACCAGCATAATTCTTTAGAAATCTCACACAAGTATAATTTAAAATCATTTTATGATACATTCATTTAAAAATCGACAACAAATTATCGAAATGTATAGCTCAATTACTGGTGATCTAGATATGTTATTTAAAAGGCATGATCCGTGGTCCATCTATTTTTTCCATCTCTCAAAATAAAAGATTTTAGTATTTTGTCGGGAACCATCAGCATTATGTTATACTTTATGGAAAATGGTTTAGAGATTACTACTAAATAATTTGAAGATCAAAGAAGAATTTATAGATTGCAACTATTGATGATGATAGTAAACTTTTAATAGTTCTTGAAGGAAAAGAAATCCAAAAGTTGAAAATTTCAATTACCAAATAATAGTATGGGATTTATTTACCACATATGAAAATTCATACGTCAAATTGATTATTCTGAAACTCAGAAACCTCTAAAAATGGATATAACACATAGATTAATAAATTCTCATGGAAAGATATTTGTGGTTACAAATAATGGAGAGATTATTTCGTTGTTAGATTATCCAGACGTGGCTTCAATTAGAAACCCTTCAGTGAAGGCCTTGACTAAAATTAATATAATTCCGGAGAATAATGTTTGTCACGCAATTTATAATATAAATGGTGAAAAATCTGACATATTCAAAAATCAAATATTTACAAATAATGTTGAACCATGGCATCCAAGCAAAATTTTATTTTCGAATATCAGTTTACTTAGACTCTATTAAAAGAACTCAACTTATTATATTGCATAACGCTATTCAAGTATCGAGACATCGTAATAATCATACCATAGAAAAATCTAGTAAATGTGAACGAGTATTAGAATACATCTGGGCTCGAAAAAAAGTGATGGAAGTTCAAGAATTAAGTGATGGGGAACGAGAATTTGTGTTAAAGTTTCAGTACCTTCTACAAATTCTTGTACACCAAAAACAATGACGATACATTGGCCAAATAATATAAATGTTCTTGAATCAACATATCAAGCAACTTTTGTATTTGGAGAGAAGAAGCATATCATATCGAGCAACTTTTGTATTTGGAGAGAAGAAGCATATTGTAGCTGGTCTCGAGATGTTAATCAAATTGAATATTTAGATAAATTCACACAAAAATTAGTACAAAGAATGTTATAAAATAGGAAAATTTAGATTAGTAAGCATTAGATATCCAATCATGAAATATCTTATTACAAGTCATCTATTTTACATACTCTAAAAAGAGGTGATTCGACAGTAATTTTAAAATATTTAATAGATTATTATGCTGATAATGCTAAAGAATATAATAATTATGGTTGGATGTTTACTGTAACCAAAGCAATACCTTTACTATATGATTATCATTTAAATAAGTCAAATTCTTTACTTTATTATTTTATTTTGATAGATTAATTACATTTATCAATTAATTCTTTTTAATTGGATTAAATTTCTTTCTTTTAATTCTTCAAGATTTAGTCAAAACGCCATGCTTTGAAATTACTGAGGCTTACACTTCATCATTACATATAGCCCTCAAAATCAAAGGAAAGAAAATAATGCAGCCGTGATACATTTTTTGGTAGTAAAATTGTGGCTCGAAGTGGTAGTTCTTTTTTTGTCTGCTATGCTCTGCTTTTTCTCGTTCTCTTTTTCTCTCTCTCTTTATTTCTTTCTCTTTTTCTCCCTTTCTCTCTTTGTGAACGAAGCAAATTTATTATTATTATTATTATTATTATTTTAAAATTGTTGTTTGTGCTCTCTTTATTAATATAATAGTATTTATTTATAGATATTACTATTGAGAGATTTTGAAGGTCCAGGACGTTTTATTTATATCATTCAAAATATTTTAAAAACTATTTGGCCATTCTTTGTATTCATGTTGATTGCCACACTTGCATGGGGGGCCGCTATGTAATTATATTCATTATAATAATTTTGTTAATTTTGTTTCGTTACGTTATTTTAAACATTACTAATTTATTTCATTTTATTTCATATTATTTGGATTTTATTGTATTTTATCATATTTTATTGTTATGATTGTCTTCAGGTTCATTCTTTTTAATTATGTGAATGAATTACAAATTACTAAATAGCTTATAAATATAACGATTTTTCAAGATGTTGATAAATCTTCCCGTCTTGATAATCATTATGGGCATTTCCTCTCATCAATAAAAACTGTATTCTTTTGGACCAATGAACAATGGGATCAATTAGATCAATGGGTAGTTTTGCTGTAGATGTATTGACAATCTGCATATGATTTTCCAAAATATGTCGATCGCATTTATGAAGTACTGTATATTATGATAAATTGTGTGGATTATACTGTAAAAATTCTTTTGTAAAAATTTTAAAATTACAGATTGTAATGTTAATTAATTCTCTTATCTCCCGACTTCTCTTAATTCCATGGTGGCGCATTTGATAAAGTAAACAAAAAAAGTCGAATAGCAACTTATAGATATCATGCTGAACTTATCGTCAGATATGAAGCTTTATAAAAACCTTTTGGTAGTAAAAGAGGTAATCCTCGATACATTTATTACATACCTGATCCTGACATGATTGATACATGGCTTCAAGAAACTAAAAATGATTAGGAGAAAAATTTATTCTTATGGGTGAGAATTTAGCTGAGTCAACAGATTCTGATTCTGATTATAACGATGATTATGATGATGATCGTGAAAAAAATAGTTTATTTTTTATTTTATCATCCAAATTTATTTCAAGTATTATAAAATTATTTCTTGACGCAAATAGAAACATACGAAAACAAATGATTTCTTTTTTTCAAAATTTGTTATCATCTATTTGTAAAAAAAAACTATATTATGTAGTTTTAGCTTTACATGCTTTTTTTTTTGCAAAGGAGTTCGAACTCTTATTCTTATTGCTGTGGCATTTCATTGGGTAAAATAACTGATAAAGTGCATATAATCTTTCAGTCGAAAAGAGGAATACTACTTTAACTATTTGATCTATCAGGTAAGGATAAAAAATATCAGATTCATCTTTTGTTTTATTAGCGAAAGAAAAAATAACAATCACAATTTTTTAAAATGCATGACAATGACTATGAAATATACTCTGTATTAAAGATAAATAAATAAAAATTATAATAAACTTTACATTTTCAAATTGAGTAAAGAATAATCATTTTTTTTTTTTTAAAAAAAAAATTATATAATGCATTATCCTTGTTCATTTAATCCTTTTTCATTATCATCGGAGACCTTTTTCTTATTTGATAAATAATATACAAACCCACCTTCCCTAAAGAGAAAACTAAAAATGCCACAAAAGCTAATGTAACCGCCGATGTTGCTGAAAGCGTCAGCTAGCGTGAGAGCTGGCTCTGCAATCCGTGTAACGATTTCTTTCGGCGCATGGATTCCAATTTTCATAATTCCATCAGCAGTGCTTTTGTCAGGGTAACTGAGAGCGGAACATTGGAAGCTACGATGGATGTGACTATTGTACAATTCAATGTAGCGAGTCTCCGTATAATAGATGACAGCAACTGAATCTACTGTAAGTGACCCTACATTTCCATATTCACTACTTGTAGGAAAAGGGTGGGACCAGTTCGTCTTTTTGTTATCACCTATGAAAACATCCATACTATCAGATGCTGATTGGTTAAAGTTAAAAATATAGAAGGCTTCTTTATCTTTCTTCGGTATTGGCAATATTGTTTCTTTAAACAGATAGCAAACGATTCCCGATTTGTTAATTTTATCATATTTATTAGTTAAATCTTTTACATCATCAATACCCTCCATTTTTGAGTTAATATTCTCAGCATAAAATGCTTTTGTCAAAGATAAATTGAAACTATAGCCATCAACAGTAGGTGGACATAAAAGAATAGATGGCGGTATAGAGTTTTCTAACAACATCAAAGATACCAGTGGACGATCAAACATTTTAGTGACATTGTAAACGGTGGCGATCAGTAAGCCGGCAGCCAGGAGGAGAAAAACAACAATCCTAGCTGGTCTGGTTTTATCTTGTTTATCTTCTTCTTTGTTAATGTGAAAAAAATTTATGAAATGCATCAAAGCATTTTTGTGATTGTCAACAATTTTTACGATAGCATAGATAATGACGATGGTTCCAAAACACACCCCAAACGATAAGGCGATAATGCCTGGTATTCCATTAGCAGTCTTAACCCATGCATGAGATCTAAATGAATCCTCTTTAGGAATTCCTGCGTCGCCCAGATAAAAGTCTTTGTTGACCATAACGATGTTGAAATTACCAGGTCATTAAACGTAATAAAACTTATAATGGAATAAAAAAAAAAATATGGAATAACGAATATTTTAATTCTATAGTACGATTTTTTCAGCTATGTATTTGTCTCGATCTCTAAGAGCTTAATATATAGAAATTCAACAAGACTTGAAGAATCTAAATTAATTTAGTAATGCATGAATCAAAAATAATTTACCCCAATTTAATCACAGTAGTACGATTGAAATTAGCAGTTAATATATATAGCAAAAATTTAGCATAGTACGATCGCGAATTTTAGTATAGTTCGATAGGATTTTCGGTAGAACATACGATTGGAATTATCTCGATTGCATACTTTTATAAATAATAACTGGCTATTATTTTTTTAGAGTAACCACTGGGATATATATTTCATAGTATAATAGTGTACCTTGTTATTTTAAATTTTTGATAAAAAAAAAAAATTAAATGCGCGGATAATATAAAAATTTACAATGCGATATTCGCCCAGTGCAATAAATTTGCTTTTAACAAATGCAATATCTTTTTTTTCACAATTGTCAATCTTTGTCTTGGCATTAGCGTCAATTGGTACAAAAGCTTTTATTTTTATATTCTTTTATTTTTAGATGCATTATTTTTTTTTTTGGATTATCATCACTTAACCTCACTATCCCATTTAATTCTTTAACAGCATACATATGGCGAATTTGTTTGATTTGATATTAGATGAATGTGATAATAAAACAGGATGCATTTGATTTTTTGTGATTTTTGATAAATTAATTATGAAATTATTTGATTTTCAATTGGATGATTATAAGTAGTGAATTCAGTTCTAGATGTTTAAAATAGTATTACAGAGATTTTAAATGGAGTAAACGAAAAATATAACTTTTTTTTGCCGAATTTATTTTAAAAGCATAACATACAACTATAACAATAATATAATTTATTTAAATCAATACTTTGCAGATTGAATAAATTTAATAAATTAGTTATTATCGTTTAATTAAAATCATTGAAAAGTGTATCTTGCTTTAAAATAAATATTTTAATTAATAAATAAATAAAAATAATATAAATGCCCGATTATTATTTCTTCTATTTCTTCACGAAATTAAAAAATCATTTTATTGTTTATTTTCACGTGTACACGGTATTCTCAGGATTAATTCTTACATCCGATGATCATATGGTTTATATGTAAAGAAGTTGACAATCGAAAACAACAAAAAAATCTTAACTTGTGATTTCTTTTTTTTATATAAAAGACATCAGTTCTTAGGGAGGGGAGTGGTTGTCTTTAATCGTAATGGTAATGGTAATCGATATCGATTTCTACCACGATTAAGATTATTTCCTTGCCAAAAAAAAATTATCTTCAAAAAATACAACGAACAACATTTTTATTATTCAAGAAACCACTTAAAACCCGAAACCCATGTCACATTACATTCCAATTTAGAAAAAGATTAGGTCTGTTCTGTATTCTATGTTAATATAATAATGCGTATAATAATATTAAATAAAATTTTTATTGTACTAACTAAAGCAACTATTTGCCGCAATTCTGCAATTATAGATAAAATCAGATATAATTGTTGATGGTTGCTACGCGCAGTATAAAAATGTTTTATTTTAATAAGTTAATGTCAAAAAAAGGTATTAAGTAGCTTTAAAGATAAGAATAAATTTCATATTATATAAAAAGGACAGACCTATAATGCCAAAACTGGGAAAACAATCGGCAGTTAAAGTTCGAACGGGCGAAAAACTTTTAAAACGACAATAATTCACTCAAGTTTGATGCCACTTCTTATAAGAGGTGTAATTAATTTTTATCTTTGAGATTACTTAGTGTTATTTTTGACATTCATTCTATATGTTGTAAGATTGACAATTTTGTATATAATTATGTTATAATTATATAACTAGGCATTGTAAGTCCGGAACCAATGGGATATATAATTATCAAACGTGACTCGAATTCGCTATCATTAATCGTTATCTTTTTACTATCAATTCAAATCGGTACTATGCATATGTCCTCCTGACAATTAATAACGAAATCGTCGATCGTTGCTGCATATATTATATAAGTGAATAGAAAAAATATGGTTAAAAAAAAAAAATAAGTGAATATCAAAAACCGTGATAAGTAACCTCAAAGATAAAAATTAAATAAGAAGTGCATGCCTATACCATCAAAATTGAGCGAATAATTGTCGTTTTAAAAGTTTTCGTACGTTCGAACTTTAACTCTCTTAATTTTAACAATATAGGTCTATTCTTTTTACATAATACGCAACTTTTTCTTATCTTTTAAGTTTGCTTTTGACATTGACTTATTAAAATAAAAGTTTTATATGTAGCAACCATTTCCGATTATGACATAATTACGGCATTATTATTATTATTATTATTATTATGCTAGCGTGATACCACTTCGTACTACCGTACTTACTAAAATTGATACTAACCCCTTAATCTTACTAAGTGATTAGTAATTCTGATTTTTTGTGCACAAACTATTTTTACAAATAGTAATAGTAATAGTATAATTATAAATTCAATTTTATTAAACAAATAAAGATCTTATTTAATTATTCCAAGAAAGAAATCAAATAAGTTATATTAATAAAACTATAGAAAATAACAAATTATAAAGACCTTATTATGGAATTCATCATTCTCATATTTAATAAAATTAAAAATCTTATTACGATATCCCAATTATTAAAAAAAATAACAAAATAATAAAGATCTTATTATGGAATCCATTATCAATTCAATCATTTCTTTAGTATATTTGCAAATTCATCCCAAGGAAGAAATCAGGTAAAAGTATAATAAATATGTATTACTCAAAATTTTTAATTATTTAATATTAATAAATAATAAATAACCTGACCTTTGTGTTTTTTCAGTGAATTTTGAAAAATAAATGTATTTTTCAAAAAAAAAAAAATAATAGTTGCATTTTAGTCATTTTTCACGTTGGGATATTTTAAATGAATCAGTTGAGATGCGCCTTGCGGACGTTATGATTAATTTGTTCACCATTTCGTTTTTTGTAAATGCTCCTTTTATAGATATAATCAAGGAAATCATTTAAATAAATAGCTCATGCGATGTGGTAAAAAAATATATATATATCTATTATAAGTATTTACTTGGTATTAAAATATTTTGTAATTCACCACTATAAAACATACAAAATACTAAATACATAATACATTAAAAATTTATATGAGCCCGTTGGAAAAAAACGGAACAAATGGAATTCGATGATTGCATCCCTCTTTATTAAAATGCTAAAAAGATATTTTTTGATAATATCCATAACATCGTATGACTCTTTGGCGTAGTTCAATTTATGTTTTGTTTTTTAATGCGAGTATTTTTGTTATCTCGTAGCACAGAGTTCAGGCAAAAATGGTTGATATTTCTTCTATTAATAATTTTTTTCTAAGTAATTGGAATGATGGTATTAAAGTATCTCGCATAACACCATGACTAGTTTTAGTTTTTTTTTTTTTTTAAAAAAAAAAAAATTTCTTATAAAATCTATCGATCATTTGAATAAAAAAAAAAGAAACGATATCTGATATATTTTATCGTCGAAGCGAAAAAATTACAAAAAAAAAAGAATGAACATCAATTATGATGACGAAACGAAGAATTTTACTTTGCTTTAATTTATTTCCATTAAATTTGTTTCGGTTCAAGAAATAACTAATACCTCTGTCCAACAGATACGGAAACACCAACAGTAATTAATAGAACGGAACAGATTCTACTACAGATTCTAACAGTTATTTCATTCTAACAAATTCTTATAAAAGTTCTATAATTGTTTTGACTATGCTGTTGGCACGTAAGTTATTCTAAAATTCTATTTTTTTCTAGTCTTGATATATTTTAAATATTTTAAAGCCCTGACTTTTGTGTTTCGAGAGTGTAATATTAAATTATTTCATTTCTTATTTTTCTATACAAAATCATAGGTCTGGCAGAATCGAACTAGAGTTACTTTCACTTTAACTGGCTAATAGTTATTCTGACTGTTCTACACCTACATCTACATCTATGTCTAATAATTTAAATATATGGAATGATAAATTAAATTGTATGATTATTTGTTAGTAGGCTTTTATTTACTTTAATTTTGATTAAATAGAGGTATATTTTAAATTCAAATAGGGTGAAATTAGTTATATACAGTAATTCTAACAATACAATATCTGGTTTATAGATATAATATAATGAATGCTCGTGATTCAGTAATTAATTTATTATTAATACTATAATGCATCAAGCCTTAAAGTTGAGAGGTGCACTTTGCGACAATCATCACCTTGTTTTTGTATTTCAATAAAATATTTAGCTCAATTGACATAAAAATAAATTTTATTTTCGTGCGTGGTTACTTCGAGATAACGAATTTCTTTCAATAAAAGCATCATAGAATGAATAAAAATTAGGGGTTTATCGTAAATGACGATATTCATAAAATATACAAAAAGTTGTCATTGTTAATGTTTATTTTAATAAAGGTTTGATATTTTAATTGTAATGAAAATTGAGGAACGAACACGCGCAATTACCAAGCGATAGTTTACGTATATATTTTTTGAATATTTTGGGGATATATTAATTTTATTATTTGAAAATGTTATTTGCAAATGCAAATTTACATCTTTAAAATCAGTACTCGAGAAAGTTTAAAATTTAATATAAAACTCGCACTTCAAATTTAAATTCCTTCTAAAAAAATTATCTTGTAAATTAATAAATCATAATTAAATAACTTATTTCGATTAAATAAAAAATGTCAACTGTAAAATGACCACAAATTATTTTTTTTTTGTAAAAACATTGAAGCGAAGCGATGTATTTTTTTAGAATGAGCAATGAATTCGATTAATTATTTAATGATTTATATTCTAAATATTTATTTATTAGATTAATCCACTTGGCATTCTTTTATTTTAAAAAGTTTATTTATATGCTTACTATCTTATTTAATATTTTATTATCGTATTGGTTAGATTTTCTATCTTAGATAATTTTCTATCTTAAATGATATGAATATTGAAAATTCATATAAACATTTTGTTTATGATTAATAAATATATTTTTTGAACATTTACAGATTATGAATAAATAATATCATTTTTGTATACAAATTATCAATTTCGTGATAATTAAAATAAGAAATATAAATTACTTTAGTTGAATATTGCATTTATATATATATATATTTATATTTAATGATGAAATATGCCTGATTATTTTAAAAGTATCTAAAATTATATAATACGAAAATAATTCCGAAAATAAATTAATTTAAAACAATAATTCATTTGTTTCCAGCTACTTTAAGAATATCTGATGGTTGTCTAATTCTACGAACAATAAATATTATAATAAAAATACAGGAAATCAATAATAGCGCACCAATTCCTGTCCCAAGTCCAATTATCAAAGGTTTTGACTTTCCATCATTATTCGTTTTATTGTCAGGTAGGCTAAAAGTTGTAACCCACTTATTACTTTTTATAATATAAAAATACACTTGAGAAGTATAAAATTTTGTAGCTAATTCGACTCCTGAAAAATACGAAATGTCATTAATCTAATCAAAAAATGGTACAAAAACATTAGAATCTACTTACAAAATGTAATTATCATGTAATCGTTATATAAATTTGCAGCATGCCCATAAATAGATAGTGGAGAATTTAATGTGGAAGTAGATGGAATGGACCATTCGAAAGGATCTTTGTTCGTGTCCAACTTCGCAAGCTTAGGACTAACACTAACAAAATTAACATTGGCAGAATATGAACAACCACCAAGTATAATAATATATCCATCCGGTGCTATTAAAAAAAATTATTTATAAATATAAAATTTTTTATATTTTCAGAATTAGCAGATAATTTCGATACTTACTTAATACAGAAGAAAAATTTAATCTTGACTTATTTCATCACCAGTGGCATCCTTAGAATTAAATATGACAATACTGTAAGTTATTATATATTACATTTACTTCATAAATTCACATCAAAAAATATATATATCATCCGTGACCATTCGTGTTTATTAGTATCAAAGAGCTTAATCTATTTGAAAATGATATAGTATATTAATAGTTATTTATTTATGAAAACAATTTAAAAATAATTTGTTAATTGATATTACTTTTGACATATCCACAAGAGTGAAATTCGCATCATAACTAATTTGTTCTACTCCGGCAAATAAACAATAATTCCATTTGGCAAAATATTAACAGCATATTGATTAGCTCAATTAAAGATATATTTAAAGTTGTCCAAGTATTCATATTGTGGTGACACAAATCGGTAATCAGGTGAAATGTCACGGGGATGATAATTTGTGGCACTAGATGAACATTCAGGTAATTGTTATCCCAGGTGAGATGACCATACGAGGATGAAGGATGAAGTATAAAGATGAAGGATGAAGTGTAAATAAAAGAGAAAGTATAAATACAACTGTTGTCAGGTGTAAGTTTAAAAAAGGGTGACAAGAAATTGTACCAGTTAATTAATTAATTAATACTTATTATTATGGAATAATTCGAAATATTTTAATTATTATTAGATAGAAAAGTAAACTTACTTCAGGGACAGTAAAATAGACATCCTAATACACGATAATATTTCTGTTGCTGAATTATACTTTACTTTTAAAAACTTTATATTTTATATTTTAATAAACTTATATCTTGTGTTGTAAAATTGCAAAATATTATTAAATATTGTTTGATACTATGTTAATTGTTTTTACTTCACCTTACTCACTGTTCCTTCATGAGTAATTAATTATTAATTGATTATTATTATTATTTATTATATTTATTATCTGTTTTGAGATGGGCTAGTTAAATCAATTGTATTAGCTGTGACCTACTAGCAGATAGAGTATATTATTATGTTTGTGTGATGCAACTTTGAGACTGATTTGAGAAATTATTTGAAATACTCTGCACAGTTGTGACAATATCATTGAAATTAAGTCCTGAAATTTTGTTAAATTCGTGGCATTAAATTCACCAATATACTGTATTTATATATATATATCCTGACTTATCAATTACTCCTTTTATATCCTGTCTATGAGAAATTTCGCTATCATCAAATACTGGTGCAAGTCATTTAGAAATAGGATAATTGTATATGTAGATGAGATTTGAGAAATCATAATTAAGTGTTTTTTTATTTCTCATGAATCCTCCAATTTGATAAATTTGTAGAATTATCCAAACCCAAAACAGCAGTTGACCCCTATGAAGACTGTTATCATTAATTAATGTCCATGTTAAGTTGTAATTATCAAATAATCTTAACAAATCTAAATAGAATAATTCAAATTTATAATCTGATTCTAATGCATTTGTACTTTCACTAAATATTAAGAATTTATCGTTGATTATTAAAGTATTATTAGATTATCTTTTAGGTGGGTCAAAGTACAAAATTGAATTGATTAATAATGTAATGGTTTACAAGGACCCCCCCTGCTTTTTGTTTTTGATTTCCTTTTATATTTTCTTTTATTATTATTTTATATATTTCTTTATTTAATTTAGATTCTATTCTGAAACCATGTGGGATTGTCAAGGATTATCAGAATAATCATTTAGTAGCTTTATTAATAATATTATATTTCATATTCAATTTTGACAATCCGTAGATTAATATTTATCATTAATATTATGTGAATAGAATTGTTTTTATTTTCTTTTTATTTTATTTCTGTCTTTATATTTTATTTATTTTATTAATTCTTTTATTTTGCTAAGCCCAAATCTGGATAAAAGGGTTTTAAGCTCTAAGTATTATTAAATGTCAATATATTTTATTATGTATTTTTACTTTTGTAATTTTATATAAATAAGGTATAAGAATAATAAAGAAAAGGGCAGATTTCATTCTGCTCAAATAATTATTTATTTATTTATTAAATACTCTGTTTGACCGAATTTTCTCAATTTACTTTTCTTTTACTTGTAATTATAAATGAGTTAGGACAACTCGTTATACTTAGTAACAGCGGATCTTTGAATACTTTATAAACCTTATAGTTTATGTCTAATTGGATTCCTTGGAAACAAATGTCATCCACAAATTCTGATACTTCTGACAACAACGAACAAACTGAACCAACTGAACAACCACCTTCAACCTCCCCAATTCTAACTACTCTTCTTGCTGAATATACTCAACGGATTATAGCTGCAAGTGAAATAACTGAGGAACAACGCGCACAACTTATCTGTGAGTGATGACAACAATTATCACAACAAATACAACAAGAAGAAGAAGCACCTTCTAATTCACAACCTGTTCCTGAAAATACTGAATTTATAATTTCCCTTGATAAAGACGACAAACAAATATTACAACAAGCTGTTGCTTTATCCTTACAAGATTTAATTGACGAAAACTTTACTGAACCTGAACCTATCCAACTTGACAACTAACTTGAAATTAATTTACCTGCAAACTTACCTCCTCCTTTTTTTACTATATTAAACAATTTACCTACTATAGACGCACAACAATTTCGCACCCTTATGAATGGCTTGACTACTAGTTTTCAAAATCTTGGAACTGCTTTTACTGTTCAAAATCCTCCTCCTGCTTCTACACCCCAAATTTCTGTTCTTATTCCTGTCTTCCGAAAAGAAACTAGTGAGAATGTTGCTGCTTGGTTACAGCAAGTACAAACTATTTTTGAAGCACAAGGACTTGGCAATGATACTGCTCGAATTCGATACGCTAGTACCAACATGAAAGGTGCTGCAGGAAATTGGTATATGCAACAAATAACTGCATACTTACCTAATGCAGGATTACCCTGGGCTGATTGGGCTACTTTTAAAACTGCTCTACAAGCTATTTTTCAACTGCCTAATTATCAACATCACCTCCGATAACAAATTTAACAGTTGCGAAAAATTGGTTCTGTCCGTAATTATACTTCCCGATTTCAGGATATCATAGGACAAATTACTGGCATGGGACCCCTCAATCAAGTAATGCAATATATTGAAGGATTGAAACCTTCCACATGTGTTGAAATAACTTATCAAGCTCCTGATACCTTGGAACGTACTATTAATACTGCCATACAATATGATGCTACTATGTAGAACAACCGTTCTGCCTCAAACTATCCTTCACGACCTTCCCGATCAAATTATAACTACTGACCTTCACCTGCTCATAATTATAATAATAATAATAACCGAAATGATCCAATGGAAATTGACTACCTGGGTACAAATACAAACAGATGACCTAATTATCATCAACCTCCAAATGTATCTCGTGGTAACAATAATCGTAATAATAATAATCACAACAACAACAATAAGTATAATAATAGTAACAATAATAATAATCAAAAAAGAGGATCTCGTAGCAATTGTTTTGACTGTAGCCAATCTGGATACTTTGCAAAGGATTGTTTTAGGAAAAGAAATCAACTTCGTGTTCTGGAAGAACAACTTGAAACTATTGTAAATCAACAAATGGAATTGACACATTTATTAACAAACCAGAAAGGACTACTACGTATTAATGGCAAAATTAATGGAAACCCTGCTCAAATTTAATTGATAGTGGAGCCACTTGAAATTTTATTGACAAAAAGTTTGCTGAACAAAATAATCTGTTTATTTCTACTGGTAAAGAAATTTACATTGAACTTGTAAATGGTGCAAAGGAAAAATCACATAAGCTTACCACTTTGTCTAAACTTGAGTTAGGAACTTATCATACTTCTGGAGTTGAAGTACATTTAATCTCACTCCGTCGTGACAATTTGATTCTTGGACAATCTTGGCTTATTCAAGCCAATCCTCAAATTAACTAACACACAAAAACTTTAACTTTTCAATATGGACCTAAAACTATTCAAGTACAATCTACTTGCCTAGAACCTACTACCACACCTACAATTAATGCTCTTTTTATTTTCCGCAAACAACTTGCAAATGTCTTTAAAACCAATGAACTTTTTGCAGTATTTCTGGAACCTGACAACCAAATTCTTTCTCTTTTTAACAATTAAACAGCTAAACAACTATATCAAGAATTTCAAGATATTTTTCCTGAAAGTTTACCTAATCATTTACCACCTGAGTAAAAAATAATTCACGCAATTGATCTTGTTATTCTATTTATCGTATGTCTTATGAAGAATTAAATGAGTTTAAACGACAACTTGCTGATTTGACAGCCAAAGGATTTATTCGTCTGAGTGTTTCACCTTATGGTGCCCCTGCATTTTTTGTACATAAAAAGGAAGGAATACTTTGTCTTTGTATTGACTACTGTGCATTAAATAAAATAACTATCAAAAACTAATACCCATTACCTCGGATTGAGGAATTAATGGACCAATTATCTGGTGCTAAATATTTTTCCAAAATTGACTTGTACTCTGGCTATCACCAAATCTGTATTCGAGATAGTGACATCTCTAAAACTACTTTCCGTATCCAATATGGCCATTTTGAATTTCTAGTAATACCTTTTGGTTTGACAAATGTCCCTATTACATTTATGACATTGATGAATGATATTTTTTATGAAGTTTTAAATAAATATGTTGTTATTTATCCTGATGATATTTTGGTATACAGTAAAACAGCACAGGAACACTTGCAACATCTCCGTGATATTCTCCTCACCTTGCAAAAACACAACTTATTTGCCAAGTGAAGCAAATGTGAACTTTTTCAAACTAAGATTAAATACTTAGGACATTTTATTTTTGACGAAAGAATTTCTGTGAACCCTAGAAAAATATAAGCTGTAAAGGAATAGTCTGTTCCTACTAATATTTTTGAAATCTGTTCTTTCTTAGGACTCACTAGTTATTATCGACGCTTTGTAAAAAACTTCTCTACTATTACTACTCCTCTTACCAATTTACTCTACAAGGAATGACCTTTTTCATGAGATAACCAAACACAAACAGTATTTGAACAATTAAAGGAAATACTTACCACTACTCCTGTCCTCCTTCTTCCTGATCTAAAATTTCCTTTTACAATTACTACGGATACATTTGACTTCGTACTTGGTGCTGTTTTATCTCAAAAACCTATTAAATATGAGCAACCTATTGCTTTTAAATTTCGAAAACTTTCCTCTGCTGAGCAAAAATACTCCACGTATGAAAAGAAACTTCTAGCAATAATATATGTATTAAAAATATGGTGACCCTATATTGATGGACAAAAATTTACAGTTATTACCGATCATGCTTCTCTTGCATACTTTAAAAATTAACCTAACTTGTCATGACGACAAGGACGATAGCTCAATCTTCTGAAATCACATGATTTTGATATAAAATATTGACCTGGCAAAACTAATGTTGTTGTCGACACTTTATCTCACCGACCTCAACTCCATAACCTTACTATTTCTGCTGGCAACACTTTTGATATTGAACAACTTCACTAATATTACCAACAGGATACATATTTTGAACCAATCCTACAAATATTTAATACTAATAACTTATCTTTGTCACCTGCTGCCCATAACTACGAATATATTAACAAACGAATATATCTCCGAAATATTTCACGACTAGCTGTACCAAACAACAAACAGTTACGAACTCTACTTCTGCAGAAAAGTCACGATACTATTACTTCTAGTTATCTAGGAGTTGAGAAAACTTTCGCCTTGTTACAACGAAACTATTTTTGATCCCGTATAAATAAGGATGTACATAAATATGTAACCTCTTGTGACTTATGTCAAAGGAATAAGGCGTCTAATAAAGCTCCCGCTGGAATGTTACAACCACTGGATATTCCTTTGAAATGATGGGATACTGTTACCATAGATTTTATTGTACAACTTCCACGCACAAAACAGAAACATGATGCAATTATGGTGTTTGTTGAAAAACTATCTAAACGATCTTATTTTTGCCCTCTTACTACTACTGCTATTGCGTCTGAAGTAGCAAACATTTTTTTTAACACTATATTTAAAAATCATGGTTTATCAAAAGTTATTATTTCTGACCAAGACCCAAAATTTACAAGCCACTTCTGAAAAACTTTATTTGAGAAACTTGAAACAAAACTTGCTATGTCCACTGCCTTTCATCTGCAAACGAATGGACAGACTGAACGAATGAATCGTACCTTGGAAGAGATGCTTCACACCTATACTAATTATAAGCAAGATAATTGGGATGAACTGCTACCTGCAGTTGAATTTGTCTATAACAACTTCAAAAATATTTCCTCTGGTTTTACACCATTTGAAATTGACTTAGGCCAACATCTGAATACACATTTTTCATTAACTGCAAATCTTGAAACTAATGTTGTTGCCTCAGATAAAATATTACAAAATTGAAACAATATTATCAAAACTACGCAAGATAATCTTCGCCTCGTACAAGAAAAACAAAAGAAATATTATGATTAACATTACCGAGAATTAACTTTTGACCTTGGAGATAAAGTACTCCTTTCATCCGCAAATATTCATGACCCCTCTCAAAAATACTGACCTACACAAAAGTTAACACCTAAATATCTTGGACCATTTACTATTGAACAAATTATTTCACCTACTGCATATAAATTAAAACTTCCATCTACTCTCAAAGTACACCCTGTTTTTCATATTTCTAATCTTAAACCATATAATGAAAATGATCCTGAACAATTTGAACGAGAAGTACCACCACCTCCTGTTATTACTGATACTGATGATGAACCTGAATTTGAAGTTGAACAAATATTGAATGTTCGTACACATCATGGAAAGAAATAATACTTGGTAAAATGAATAGGATACCCTTTACATGATGCAACATGGGAACCCAAAAGTAACTTATCTAATGCTACTGAAATGCTAGCTGAATTTAAACAAAATAATTAACGAGGACGTTAATTCTTCAGGTGTGGGAAAATGTAATGGTTTACAAGGACCCTCCCTGCTTTTGTTTTTGATTTCCTTCTATATTTTCTTTTATTATTATTTTATATATTTCTTTATTTAATTTGGATTC